>DF242285.1:0-17089 GCA_000507305.1 Breviolum minutum Mf 1.05b.01 | reverse complement strand
ACACACACACACACACACACAACAACAACAACAACAACAACAACAACAACAACAACAACAACAACAACAACAACAACAACAACAACAACAACAACAACCACAACCACAACAACCACAACAACCACAACAACCACAACAACAATGACAACAAAACTATATAACAAAATGAGATCACAAGCAATAACGCCAGCAGCAACAACACTGAGAGCAGCAACAGCAACACTAACTCTTTCATCAGCAGCAACACAGTTCTTCAAGATTCTGGCCATTTATATTTGGTTTTGTAGCTTAGATGCTTCAGATCAATTACTGTATACCTAGCTGCACCTTTGTCCCTAATGGCGTGTGAAGACGTTTTGCAGGATGAACAGCCTTCTTTTGATGTATGTTTGAGACCAGCCAATTTCCCCTCAAGATAGAAATATGAGAAGCTTTTGGTGGAAAATGGGCCAAGTCTGCCAACAGCTCGTGGGCTGCACCAAGGATGAGCAAAGGCTTCGAAAACGCCGCATTCGCGTTGAAACCAGGTGAGCTTTCAGAGATTTTCTCGACCAAACAGGGGGAGCATTTGCTGCTGCGAATCTAAGCGCAGCCGTGATTGGATTAGTTGCCAGTGGTGCTCTGGCCTTGACATTGGCCATTCAAATGCTGCAGATCTGTGCAGAATAGTTTGCTGGCGTTGCCAGCTGCGACATTGGGAGAGCAGCGAAGAAAAAATAAGTGCCGCAATGAAATGTTTGGATGGACAGGGGTGCAGCCCAGAACTGACATTCCTCAGCCACCAGCTGCTAGGTGCACGTGTAAGGTAACAGTCTATTATATAATTATGGCAAACCCAGGTGAACTTGTAGTATTTGAATGTATTTGATTGGTATTTTTGATGTTTCTTAGGACCGGCCTGTCCTTTGTAAACGAGAGATGCGAACATGTACCCACAGCCCACCCCTCCAGCGTTTCTTGCAGAAAGGCATCAACCACGCTGCCAGCTGCCAAAGATGCTGCACGAGAATGGTTCTCGCGTGGTTTGTATCTTGTTGCAATGGCCCTACCGGGAAAGGTGTCATAGATAGGGAGGAAGCACCTGGCTCTGGCAAGATTTGAGTGGGCAACACGAACAGCAAGTTTGGAACAGTTTTAAAGTTTTGATTGTTTGAAGGATTGAAAGGTGGAAGGTATGTCTGGACGTCGTGAGATTTTATTCAAACTCACTATATTTCTGGCCTCCACCCATTTCAGACTGCAGCATATGGTGGGGCAGACTCTGATTTACCAAGAACCAACGTCTGGGGGTGATCCTGCAGCCAAGGAGAGGTAGCAATCAACATGGCCCTGCTGCAAGAGCAAAGCTATGTAAACAGCTGGCGCAAAGCTCAGCAATTTTGGGACTTTGCTTGAATGGAAAGGAAGAAGGACGAGAGATCTCCCTACATCATCAGCAACATACAAGTAGCTTTTAAGTTTGGATGATTCTAGGGATGTGACATCTCCCAAGACTTCTGAAGCTGGGCTTTCTTTCTTAGTAGCCTGAAGCTTGCTCTTCCATGGCATTGTAGTCTCTCTTCTTGCTCCAGAAAAAATTGGATACTAGTGCCAGACATAAGCACTCTTCTAGTACCACCAAATTAAGAGTCAATTGTCCTCTAGCATTCTTGGCCTGACAAGGTAATCGATTGACTTTCAGAAAATACGTGCGGTGATTGCTTGCAAGCCAGACACCCTCCTTTAACGATATGCATCGGACCGGATACATATATGTATATATATATATGTAAATATACACATATAATATATCTTTTAATTTCTACTGCAGTGAGTCATCCTACATTGATCAGCACCTGTCATCATTTGTGCAGATGCTGCAGCTTTTAGAGCGCGCCTCTCAACTTTGCAGTGGCGTCTCTGGAAGCTTTGTGGGAGAGGTTCTAGATCGAGGGCGGCCGACGGAGGAAGGCCTGAAATTTGGCTGTTGTGGTTGTGGTTGTGGGTGTGGTTGTGGCTGTGGCTGTGTTTGTGTTTGTGTGTGTGTGTGTGTTTGTGGCTGTGTTTGTGTTTGTGTTGGTGTTTGTGTTTGTGTTTGTGTTTCTGTTTGTTGTTGTCGTTGTTGTTGTTGTTGTTGTTGTTGTTGTTGTTGTTGTTGTTGTTGTTGTTGTTGTTGTTGTTGTCCCCTGTTCTTGTTCTTGTTCTTGCTCTCCTTTTTCTTGTTCTTCTTCGTCTTGTTCTTGGTCTTGGTCTTGGTGGTGGTTTTGGTGGTTTTTGGCACAGGAAGAAGTAGTTGTGAAGATGGAGAAGGTGTTCTTCAACTGTTTACTCCCCTTGCTTCCCCCGATCAAACATGGCACATGTTACCTGGATCTGTGATGATTTGTGAAGGTCCACTGATTTGCTCCTTGATGGCTCGGGAACTGCGTGGGAGCCGCTATGAGGGGCTGCACCATGGCAGGACAGAGAAGGGGAGTTTAGTCTCCTTGACTGCGTGTGCTCCATGATCCTTGCATGTTTAGATAGGAAGTGGCTGCCGGCCATGAGTGGTCGACGCACCCGCAGAGAAACTGTTATCATCATCCCATTTTGCATGTAGCAGTCATGTAGTTGGTGCCCGATGCGTGTAAATTTTGTGTGTTTAACCTTAGTACTGATCAAATCCTTCTCAGCTATCAATCCTCATTGTGGCCATTTATGGCCCATTCCGTATCAATCCGACAGTCCTGGCATCTGCATAAGTGAACCCAAAACAAACCAAAACATAAGCGAAGCAAAACTAAGAAAAAACCGTTGACATTTCAACAGGTTCCACATGGACAATGCCAGCTGAGGTGGATTTCCCGAAAAGGCCCATCTGGACATTACTACCTTGGAGATGAGCATGAGGGTGCCAATCTTCCCAACACGGACAAGGCACCGGGAGGTATGCAAACTTGAAGGAACTCCACCGACGTCACGATTTCCCTGCAGGATGGGGATCCCATTCATCCGCGAGTCCATGCGGTAGTGAAGGTTATCAATGAGCAATTAGTCCCTTGGCAAAATAGAAATTGGCCAATGTATCTTGAGGATGAGACATGTTGAGGTCATATTGGGAGATAGGATTCCTTTTAGTTCAAGTTGATGTTTCTCCAAGGTGAACCTCTGCACCGTTTATGGTTGCTACAAACCCTTTCGCTTTAGGATTGAGAATAGCTGCTACGTTTGGTACCCATTGACTCAGGTCATTAGCGGTTTCTTCCTGGATCCGGAGGATGACACCATGAGTCCCGCCAAGGCGACAAGATACTGCAAAAAAGGATGCAGACACACAATATCATGCACTTGAAAGGCCTTGGATCACATTGAAAATGCCTTCAAAATCCTGGGATTGTTTAGTAGCAAGGTATCACTTGGATAATTTTTTGGAGTCTGCTGCCAGGTGCCTATCGGGCCGTTCCTCAGCGTTTATTTCGAGGGCATGTCTGTTAGGGAAGCCTCCAATGCCTGGAAGAATGGCCCACCTAAACGGCCACCGGCGGCTCTACGGCCCATGTCAGTGCCACAGAAGCAAGGCCGGGAAAGTGATCAGATTGGTGGAGAGATTGACTGATGCAAAAGTCATTTAAGGAATTTGTGCTTACCTTTTTGAGGGTTCAATTTCTTGGGAACATGTGGGTTTTGCCGATGACTTGATGACTTTCCTTTCCCCTCCAAACTGTTAATTGTATTGCCAGATCTTTTACCAGGTTGTAAAAGGCGATTCCTTGATTTGAACACCTACAAGCCGCAGGTGTCCTCACAGACCCGAAGCTTCAAGAGCTTCAGGCAGGTCTTCCTCCTGGTTGGGAAGCCACTTGTCGCTCCACCTACGCCTTTAGCCTTTAGCTGGCCATTCCTGAAAATCCAAGTCTCTTTCGGGGGGGATGTCATGATGGAATTCTCAGGGAACGAGGAGGAGGAAGATACAGGCAGAAGGCCTTGTGAGATGATTTTCCAAGATATTTCCAGAACGAAATTGCCGACGTTTGTGCAGAGGGAGGGCTTGGGTGGCAGCATTCAGTGGCGTTCACCATGCGGGGTTTGAGGGTCAGGGGTGGTCTGGTGGGTGGATCGGTTTCAATAGGGTAAGGTTTTGTGAGGTGTCCGTGCCCTCGAAAAAATAATGGTGAAGAACCAGATTGGTCAAAATCTCAAGCTTCAAACACAAAAAGATGTGGTGACTTTCTCTTGGCAACATGGGTTCATCCTGCTGAGCCAATGTTGGAAACTTGCAGCTGCTGTGGTGATTTTGCAGGCGCCTAAATGGTGCCAGATGGTATAGTGACTCAGTGAATCTAAGATCTTCATAGCCCCCGTCAAATTGTCAAGTTGTCGGGTGCAGCCATTTCTGACCACCCTGGTGGCCGGCATATTTTGGCTATGAAGTTGGCAGTCAAAGAGATGCCGCAACTTTACACATGCAGCTGCCCTCACGATATTTCCAAGTTTTGCAGAGAGCCTAGATCAGGGGAACTGGAGACTTCCAGTGCTGAGTTTCACAGGGAATTTGCCCCCTGACAGTTTGAACCCATTCAGTAATCATGAAGTAGCACTGTGATGCGCCTGCAGCTATGTTAAAAATGCGGTATTATTTAAGTATAGCAATGAATGGGTAGCTGGTCCCATCCGTTTGCGCAGGCACGTTTTGAATATTCATGGCACATTGAATCACATGACATTTGGGTGGTTTGTGTATCTTCCATCCTTTCCATCTACTTTCTCCACGTGTGTGCCACCAAAAAATGGGTGCCCCCCTCCATCAGCCAATCAGCTCTGCAGCGCTACGAGGTTCGAGAGAGTCGGACGAAGAAAGGCATGTACTTCTTTGCTCATCCTGCGACGGGACGCTCGCAAATGGAGAGACCCAAGGCTTAAAGCGGTTAAAAAGCTATGAAAAGTGACATGTTCCGATCAATTTAGTGTACCAAAGAAAGACACTGGGAAGCACACTGTCAAGGAAGAAGTGAGAAAGTAAGAAAGCACCAAGAAAGAACAGTGGATGTTGAAGTGCAGTGGGCAGCCCTGCTGTCTTTTATTGGACACGACAGCACATAGTCGGCGCGGTCCGGGGAAAAAGCCCGTTTGGGTGGCATCTGGTTGGCAGATCATTGACATCATGCGGGGGCCTCTGGTGTTTATCCTACAGTGTCCAATTTCCAGCGTGCTGTGACCTGTGCAGTGGAAATGTTGAATTCCACCTGCCTGGAATTCTCTTCCCTCATCACTGACATATTCCTGTTTTCAATCAACCACCCAAACAGTTTCCCAAGACCTGCGCAGTTTCCACAGATTGCGAGCGCAGAACACCGCTCTGCACTTGGAATGTTTGTAAAGTTTTGTGCCTGCAGTAGTCCGCTCACTTGATCATAATTTTTTGTTAGAAAGGTGGGCGCAAAACTTTGCAGAAGCGGGCATCACTCGCAGCTTCTCAAAAAACCTGAAGTGCAGCTTTGGATGAGCGAAAAATAAAAAGGGATCGCAGCAACATGGCTTGACAACTTTGCTTTGTCGGGTGAACCATGGTGCTTCACCAGCTTCAGCATATCTGATTATCTTGGTGGGCCCCTTTTGTACACCAACCTCAGACAAAATGGCTTCATTTGGTAGATCATTGCCGAGTACTGACCAAAGGTATGATTGAAACTGGTGAAGTCAACAGGGTCCTGTGCTTACAGTATAGCAAGACAGCCTTGCAGTTCGGCCGCAGATCACAACCTTCGACAAGAGCTATACGCAGTTCGAGCGGCTGTACATGATGATTGTGAAGCAACTAATCCAGGTGGGACTTGTATAACCCTGCAAGTTGGCTTGGTACCTTTCTTTTTTTAGACCCTTTTTACCATGCATTTAAATGAGATTAGCTGATTTTTATGCCAGACCACCTTGGAGCCCATCCATAGCATGGCTGATACGTCCGGAAGCCAAGTCACGAGCAGATCAAATGCTTCATGACGACTCTTTAAGCCCCCAAGGCATCTAAGATGTGGACAGATGGACCCGTTTGATAGTTGAAACTCCTATCGTTTGATACTTGAAATGATAGGATTGATTTTCAGAATGTTCATTCTCACATGGTTTGGGGAGCTTGGGCTCAGTGCAGCTTGCAGTCGAACAAATCTCCAGGCTCTACATGGATGGTAGGCTATTGGTAGTGCGAAAAAGTAACCCAACGAAAGACAACAGGAAGCAGCTTAGAAGATTTAAGAGTACCAAGAGTTGGAGTCCCGCAGCAGATCGTTGAAAGATATAGGAACTTCAACTTCAATGAAAACATATGATTTCATGTCACTTGTCATGATGAATAGGTGCACTTGACTACAGTTGAAACAAATAAGAGCAGAATCAATTCTACGTCAGCTCTTGTGAGAAGAAACAAAGATTCTAAGATGAAGTTACAACTGTTAGATGCAACAAAAGAAAAGTGTTTAACCCCCATATGTCGGAAATCGCTCTTTGTTGCTTGTATGCGCTGTTGCTTTCGACAGTACGGAGCAGTGGTACTAGTGATGATTTAGTCACTTTTGCCGCTACCATGTGCCATGGCTTGCCGTGGCTTCGTGAAACAGGGCATTTGTGCAATCTCTGCCGGGTGTCCCAGATTCAAGTCATGACTGGTCCCAGAATTGAAAGCATGGAAGTCAAGGGAACCTCTGAAGCCAGCAGATCTTGTGAATTTGAATGAATTTGGACCTCGCAAGCTGGATGGGACATCATCCAAAAGGGACACGAGTTGAAACACGGATCCACCCATTCCTTCAAGGATTCGATCCATTTGCCCCAGATTTCTCAAAGACCTTGAAGAAACAGAAATCCTGTTCACCAATTTCTTCCTCGTGTTTTTCTATGTTTACCCGGTCTAGTTCTCTTCACAAGTCGGTGTTTGCTGAGTGAGGTCATTAGCAGCCTCCTGGCTGGTTTGTTTTGGAGATCTTTTTTGGAGCTCGGGCTCTCAGAAGCATGTAGCGTGGAGAATCCCACCAGCAGTAGATTTTTGCATATCTTTGTTACGCCAAATGGTCCTCAAAAGCCTGTGACAAGTATAGACTTTACACGTCAACCACGGTGTATTTCTATGGTACAGTATGTCGTCAGATCATGATCATGATGTGCCGTGTTTATATAATTGGTCTGTATTTATATATCTACATATATATCTACATATATCTATCATGATGATCGATGACATTTCAAACATCATATAAAATACGTGATGTTCAAACTTCAATGGGTCTATCTGCCGCGGGTGCACCGTTGCGTTTGTCTATCCAACAGAGGCTTCAATCAGAGTCGGACCAACCGGGCCGGTCCGTTGAGAAATTGGAAGCCACCTTGCGGTGGGACAGCTCAACGTGGATCAGGGAGTTGGGTGAACAAAAAGAGAGGATCGTCGTAGGTCTGAAAAGACGGTTCAGTTATACAAAGAGTTTCAAAGTGAGAGAGTGAATTATAGTGGATTATTGTTACATTGAGAACTCACCAAAGAACAATATCAATGACTCAATGACCAATAATATATATTTGTTAATTTTGACCAAGAATTGAAGGGTTTCCAATTTGACTGCAAACCTCAACATCGTACCGAGGCGCGAAACCAAGGCAACCCGTGCACTTCTGAATGAACTTGCAGCGGCGCGGGCGGCCATCTACCATGGTGTTAAGCAGGAGGTCCCTTGTAGCGGCACACCTCGGGAGCTGCAAGCATCTATGCAAAGTGTAAAGCACCTAAACAATCTGATGTTGGTGGAAAGATGCCCAAAACTGAGAAAGATGCCCTTTGAGAGTCATTTTGGAACTTTCATACCATTGTGGTCATCTCCTCTTGTCTTGTAGCAGTTTCTATTTTGAAAACTCGACAAGAAGAAAATGACTCGACAAACTTGCTAGGCTCGGCCTCAGGCATGTCCTGCTTGTCCCGCAGAGGCTGGCAAGGTGAGCTCTGTCCCTCGATTTTTGGTGAGATGGGTATGCGTTGGGTCCAGTTTTAGTCCAAGTAACAGTTCTAGAATAATCTGTTCATCTTTCGTAGGGTCCAATAATCAACGTGCGCATTGCAATGTTTAGAAGAACAGGGATACACCCAAGGTATGGAAGATTTTTTTATGTGGGGCACATAGTTTTTCGATGTTTTGAAGCTGATGATGATGCGCCTTGAACCGACCTTTGGCTCTACCAACGTGTTTCACCGTCAAAATAAGGTAAAGTCAAAATCAACAAAACTATACAAAACTAGACTGCTGGATGTCTCGCCACATGTTGCACATGTAGCACAAAAAATCCAACAATTTTCTTTTTTCGTTGATTAGGTTGGTAGGATTTGTTGCTCATTTCGATCTGTTTGACGGGGGTTTGACGAAGCCATGCTTCATGTGCTGTCTCTGGATGGCGCCACGGTTGCCACGCTGGATGCCAGTTCTGAGTTGAGTGGCTGGCAGATCAGAGATATTGTAAACAAGAATCTTGGCGACTTGGCCAGTTGCGGGTAGTGTATGATTGGATATGATTGGATATGGAGATTGTTGGAGATTGTTGGAGATTGTTAGGAAATGGATAGTCTATCCAACAATTTCTTGTAAACACGTTGCTTTGATTGGTCCTAGATGGTCCTAGCCTGTGGATGTTTCAACATCTCCTAAGCTTCTTTGATACACCACGGACCAACGCACTCACGACACTTGGCCGCACTGGCCCGCTGGCCCGCTGGCCCAGGTGATTCCAGAGCAGAGGCCTTCGATTTGGTGTCTTGACTGAAGTTTAAGGTGAGTAGATCGCCGCGCATTCCCGCGATACATGCATATATGTGTCTCCACGAGTCCAGGTGCCCGTTCATGTTGCGTATGTGTGTCTGCATATGTCTATCTATGTTTGTATGGCTCTCTCCCGCGTTTCAGATGTCCTATACCAACAGCCCCTCACCTCGCCCACCAACAACCCAGGGAACTATGTACTCAGTACTCGTATCCGCAGCCTTTAGGTTTCCTAGCTGTAGAGGTGTGTGGACGTAGAAGCAGGTGTAACACTACTGGTAGCACTGCTGTGCAGTCCTATGATGCTGGACCAGATTGATCATGGATCATTATGGTACATCAGAGGCAGTTCCTGCCGCGATTTTGTCAGGTTTTTGATGGCCACATGCTGCACGATGGTGACCTTCTGAGTAACAGTGGAGAGATGATAGTGACCATCGTGTGGCGGTCCAGTCCGACACTTGACAATTGGAAGATGGATATGAGGCAGAAATTGAAGTGAGAAAAGTGGATGATAATGAATAGTCTGTTGAAGTGATGACACTTTTGAATCTTTTTACACTTTTCCATTGTGAAGGTGGTTTGGGGTTGTGCTTAGGTGATTTAAACACTTATGTAATATTGTAAGTATTCAAGCGAACTGACATGGAATCGCTCTAGATCAGTGGGCCAGTGGCCATGGTAAGGAAGATCGTCACTGCCTCGAAAGATGTCGTTTCCATCTTCGATTCCAGCGGTCAGAAGCTTCAGATGTGCGACATTCCGCAACTGGGCGCAGTGGTTGTGCACATTTGATCAAGACCAGTCGCATCCTAAACTGGAACCCTTGGCCCTTCTCATAGCTTCGACTTTGCATTTCCTTTCTAATTCCATGTTTTGGAAACCTGCTACTGCTATGTCATGGTGAGATCCTGAAGCGAAATTTCCCCCAACATGAGGCAGTTGGTGGGTGTGAGCTTCTCTCCCGATGGGAGCCTGTGGTTGGGGTCGACCACAGATGGAAGCGTTTTGATTTATGACACCGACACTGGCGAGAAGATCTGCTCATTGAAAGGTGGGGATGTTTGAGAAGTTGGACCGAGTGAAGCAATGCTTATTCATCCTAAGATCAAAGATTCAATCAAATCGATTTGGTTCACCTTGAACTGTTCATGGGCAATGGGTAAGCCATGACGAGGTGATCAGAATTGATGACGCAGATGGATATGATGATATGCTGATATGTATAGATGATTGCAAATATATACATATTGCATATGTATACATGTGCAAGATACTTGCTCTTGCAGACGTACGGAAACACACATAAATGTCGATTGATATTGATATTTGCATCATTGATTTAAGACCTCATAGGTCTTCGAATCCGTGAGTGTGAAGGGTCCCAGCTGTCATTGGATGTCAGACTTAGCTGATTAATAAACAAGTTCTCAGCATGAAAAGTGCAACATTTCTCCAAATGACTTTGTCAACCTGGGCCACTTTGACCATGGCAACGTTTCACCAGAGGTTCCCGGCGAAGGGCCCAAAATGCCACCTTCTCTCCGGACAGCAGCATGGTGTTGGTGCCATCTCCTGGCTGCACAGCACTGCTCTATGATGCAAGGTACCGGTGGTTTCGGTGTTTTTCTTTTTTTTGGGTGACTGGTATACAACAGCTACACTAGATCAGTAAAGGATAGTAACCGCCTAGAGCCCCGAGCCCCCCAAAAAACCAAAGAAAGTTGTAGGAAACTGCTGGGAACCGCCAGAGCATCCTGATCTCACCAACTCGCAAAGCACTTCAGTGAAGGACTGGTGAATCTCTTGGCACCTGTTGCGGCTTTCACACAGATGTACGTTTGGGCATTTTTTCTCCAGACAGCTCTATGGTGCTTCTGGTATCACAGGTTGGGCCTTTTCAGTGTGGCTCCAAATGTCATGGATCTTCATGAGAGGTTCAAAGTCCAAATCCTCAGATATCCTGCATTGGTTTTACTCGTTCCCTGGTGGGATGAGACTTGACAATCTCACAGGGCATGGAACTTTGCAAGACTGTGAAGCGATCATCTTCAGGATGGGTTTGCATCTCTATTTTCAACACCTTCGGGTTCAACTTTGAGACAGATGAGTGAGGTTGGCAAATGGTAGCTTGGAGAATCGTCCATGGGTGCTGGTGTCAGAAGAGAAATGAAGTCCAATTCAACAACTCATCCATGATCTAAACATTTGAGAGCAGCAAACGTATAAGAATCATTTTTGAAAGTGACAAAGCCTCTTTTCACCAATGTGTATCAACCGGTTGTTGTCAGGTTGATGCGATGTGTGTTTGGTTTACCAAGGAACAGTTCGGTTCACTTCTTTTCCTCCAGCGATTTGGTGTTGAACCTCGGCCCAAAGTCGCGAAGTGGAGCTGCATGTTGTATGGTATGTTTGAATGATATGAAAAGATGTGATGTTGATGTTTGAGATCATATGGTAAAGCAATTGGTGTGATGTATTTATACATATATATATATATATCAAATATAGATATATGATATGACTGTTTAAGTCTCGTTTAGCATGTCATTGAAGTTGAGATTTGACAACCTTAGAAGACTTGTGGGCTTTGGAAAGGTAGAAACATCAAGGCCGGCACCCTCTACCGCCTCTACCGGCCTGCATGCCATCCATCAGGACCGTGCTTCGAGACGGGACCGGGCGAATCTTTGACACGACTGGATGCTGCCGCCGGACTTTTCGTGAGAGTGGCTGGCTCAGCGATGCTGCGCTCTCTCCAGATGATAGCAAAGTTTTGCTGCCTAGCTTCAAAAAATGATCCAACATGTCTGGAATGTGACGTCATTCAAACATATTCAAACCCTCTCCAAATTGACCCTGGCTTTTAAGATTTTTACAGTTTGCTGATGTGAAATTTGCATAAATTTGCATTATCCAAAGACTTTGAAGCATTTGCACCGGGTGCCTTCGACCCAGGCTTGTGCTTAGCGATTGTACTGCACGGATCTATGAGATAGCCGGGGAAGGGAAGATCTCCAAGTCGATTGCCTTGGGTGACCTGGGAATCTACATCTCTCCATATCCAGTGTCTTTGCAGATGAACTTTTTGATATCTGATATCTCGGATATGTCTCCCAAAATCATTCAACATTCATGGATCAATTATCTTGCTTCGAGTCCACCTTCTTAAGCTTTTCCGTAGAAGAAACCAAGGAAGATCCAAATGCCAGATGAGAGATATGTTCCACTAATCTACCGAATCCAGTTGGGCTGGTCTTGAAAGTCAAAGACAATTAAATATCTAAAATCAATTTTCCTGAATCACTTCCTTTGGGAAGGATGGGAAGAGACCCTTGTTGTTTTTGGAACGGAAAATTGCCCGCCAGGTTTGCTTCTCCAGGAGCAGCTCGAAGATCCTTTTGGCCTTAGATAGTTGCGAGGTCAAGGTGGTGGATTCCTGTACAGGGGATGTGATTTGCAGATGCAAGGGAGGAAAGCATCATATCACTTCAGCATCCTTCTCACCAGTGCCGTGGCTGCCGTTTCATTGTGACATGTTGTGACTTTTTTTTCTTAAACTTTGGGGTATAAAGTATGAACTTTGGGGTAAAAGAACTTGGGCTGAAGGGGGGCTGGACCTGCTTGAAGAGTCATTTGGCATTTGGAGTATCCTTAATGAGAAGTTTGTGATGAGAAGCTCGCGGTACCAGGATGGGAGTCAAGTTCTAGTGAGTTACTACAACTCCATCCCGAAGATCTTTGACTCTACATCTGGCGCATGTCTTTTGGACCTCCCGGAGCACCCTAGTGTGGTTTTCATGGCATCATTCTCATGACATGCCCTCAAGCACATCAAAGAGATGCAGAGATGAAATTCAACGAACTGAAGGTAGGACCTTCGACTGAGAGTCACAGTGCTCGAATGCAACATCTTGTACATAAAGGATGTGTACCAGGCTGTTACCATAGTCTGACCATCCCTGAGTTTTGTCCCAAAGATGGACATCCATTTTACCAAAGCTCTCTGGGTGCAAAATGGAGCTGAGTTGGATGGACATATGTTTGGAATTTGCATGAATTTGTTATTTCTTGTGGACTTATCAGACTCATGACATATTCTTCTCAGACTTATCCAACCAGCTTCCTGTTCAGGCAGGCTTGATACCATCTCCACCAGGGCCAGGGCACTACACACGCATCGGACTGGCAGCTGTGGCGGTGCCTTGGGCTTACTCCATGGTTTTGGGTTGGAGCACGGTGTTGTTGTATCCATGGTCCTGGCAAAACTCGGTTTTTCAAATTTGCCCCTTGAACATTTTCGGATGTCAGATTTTGGATATACTGGTAGCTTTTAGATAAAATCTATTTGTGTTCTGTTGAATTAGTTTCTACTGTGATTCTTTCTTACTCTTGCAACAGAGCGCTCTCCATCGTCGCGTGCACTTCATCTGTGAAGTCTCATCAGGCAGAATTTTGCTCAGTAAACGCCATTGATAAACTGAGGATCGGAAGCACCAGAGCAAATTTGGCATTGCCATTGCGAGCCAAAGATGCTATGCAGAGCATCATGGTTCCTTTCTTGAGATTTTTGAGTATTTTCAGTAATGAGTTGATGATTGATTCATGAGGCATGCATGTGTTTGTGGGTGTTATATAGGTAGTCGTGGTGTTTCTAGGGACTGATGGTAGCCTTGGTGTAGTTACTCAGAACCTGAGGCTATGATTTCGAGGTGATTGATCCAAAAGTGCCTGGGCTCGGATTTTTGGAATCGGTGAGATGAAAATGATGAAACATCCAATTTTTGAAGAGATTGTTGGCATGGTTGGTTTCATGATTGACTACAGCTGGAGGTTGGTAATTTAGAATTTGAGTTTTGAACATGTGAGCAGGCCCTATGCTTTTTGTTTTTCAAATTAGCAACGTTCTTGGCCATGTGAGGATTATGCCACCTGCAACAAGTTCAAAGACTTCTTCTTTCGGAAGCATTGCTCCGTGGCCAGATTCCTGGAAAAGCAGCAGGAAGATTACATTCTGCTACTTGGCGCTTTTGTGATGGTGAGTGAAGGTACCTCGATTACGGACAAGTGATGATGATCGCTGTAATTTTGGTGAAGGTACGAAAAGACCTAGGACGAATCCAGGAATTTGGGGCCATGTCTTCATGAGTGCATGAGTTCACTTTCTAATATTGACAGTGTCTCTGTCAGTGGCGGAGGTTTGTGTTTGATGGTGACAATCCGGTGGTGTGGTTGGAGAGAAGTGTCAAGCTCAGTTTCAATTAGTGTCACGAGTTCACCTAGCCTTGAACAAAGCCACCTAGCCAAAGCGTTCCCCACTGGCAGCCTTGACCAAAGTATCCAAATCAAGGTGATTTTTTTATCCAACCCGGTCTCCATCCATTTTCCACATTTTCATCCAATTCCGTCCCAACCCGTTCATTTCACATGCTGAAAGACTCGCCATCCATTCTCCACCTTGGACAAAAGACAGTCTTTAAACATTGCAAGCTCGTAATTTTCAGGCCTAGACCATTGGTTGAAAGAGGTGGCCGCTACAGATGTGGTGCTCTATGAGCGCTGGATGAACAACGAGATCATGGTGCGGGAGCATAATGGAGTGTTTTCTTTGAGGCAATTATTCTATCCAGATGCTTTTAACCCTCAAGAGATAGACTGTTGGACCTAGGGACACTGTGAAAACAGGTAGCGAAAGTTCTTGAACGGCAGGCTGGGAACTATGCGGTCAGGAATTCCAAATTTGGCATCGACTTTCTTGATGGTTGGGCTGCCTTCGAAGAGGAACTTCCCAAACAAGGCCGGCTGTGGGGTTACGGGAGGGCCTTTGTGAGTTGGGAAGAGGCGATTTTGAGGATTGAATGGATCTGAAATGGTATTAGCTTTCAAAATTATAAAGGCCATCTACATGCCGATGTGTGTGTGCACATGACAACTGAATCTAAGTATATTAATTTATACATACATTTCCTATAAGATACCAAGAACACAACCACAAGTCATGAATTGCTGCCATTCCTGGAACTACCAGCGATTCCAAGGATATCATTCCTCCGACAACGGCGCCATCCACTTGCACATCTTGAGAGCGCTTGGCCTTCGTAACGAGAAACCTTGTACTCAGCACTGGAGCCATTTGGGAAGTGATAGAAACTACATGGATGAGTACTATGCTTTCGTCAGCTGCACCAGGTGGGGAAATGGCGATTTTTGGAGCAATGAAAGGATGCTGAATGACTCAATCAGATGAAATATGTTGAATCATGTTGAGGTGATGAAATGGTCGCAGATTTTAACATACACTTCCATTTCTGCCAGGTTGGTCATGGGAGCTCCAAGAAGATGGAAGTTTGGGGATACTCACCGTTGCTGGGAATGAAGAAATCGACTGTTGAATACCTTGAATGAGTTGGAGGATGTGTTGCAAGCTGGAGTTCTTCAAGATCTTGCCAAATCATGCACTTGCTCTGTATAGTCTGTAGATTTAGATATGATAAACAATTATAAGAAAGGATATTATATAAACGGATGTCTATCGACTTTCTTGTTTGATGTTGCGGCAATCTCTCCGGCAATCTGTACCATCTCCACTTGCACACCATGTAGTGGTATCAAGTTGCCATCCTAAACCTGTAGTTTCACTAGAAACCTTAAGCCGTTGATGACATTCTGCTTTCGTCTTGTTAGGTATCACCATTTTGCCGCGTGGACATGCTTGGGCCATTGATGGAGGAGATGCTGACAGTAAAGTGTCTACCGTGGGTGCCATATCTCACCATGGACAGATCCTTAGCTGCAAGCAGATAGCTGGCAGCGCCAAAAGATGTTTGTCCACCATCAATATTGTATGTTCTCATAGTGCCTATGATAGGACCATAGGATAGAATGGCACAGCATGGCATGGCATGGAAGTAGCATGGTAGTAGCATGGTAGTAGCATGGTATGGCATGGCATAGCAGAGTATCATCAGATGCTCAAGCTTTGCTTGAGTGCTCTTGAGCCCTGTTGGTTCCCAAAAGCCAAAATGATCACCCCAAATTGAGATCGCTGAGCCATTGTCAGGAAGACGGAAGACAATTATCGGCAGTTCCTGGGCAGAGTTGTTGTCTACCGTATTCACTTTTGGTTTGATTTATCTCATAGCTTTCCTTATGTTGTTTATGGGAACGTTTTTTGATTGATTATAATTACAAGTCTGTTTAGAGATTTATGTTTTGTGCGGGGGCTCCAGTTTCGTTTACTGCTGTAGGGGCCTTTACATGATACACACTGGGATGCACATCATTGCGTATTCAATCGGAGGTACTTCAAGGATGAGTTCATCAGCAGCAAGGGTGAAAAATGCGAGTCACTGGGCAGCGTAGCAGAGCTTGACGGATGGGACCTTCTTAAGGAATGTCCGTTTGAATGTTATGCAAATGTTTATATCCAGAAAATTTTGACATTTTGCTGAGATATCATTTCATGGATTGTGCCCAAACTTCTTGGGAGTCATGCTTTTGCTGTGGTGCGTGAGTAAGAATTCTGGGTGTCCTACCACCGGTCGGAACACGAAAAAAACCCACGCCAAGGTCAATGATTCGAGATGGCTTCTTTATTGATGCCGAAAGCTATGGGGAAGCCTTGCGACTCAGCTGTAGTTCTTGAACAACCAAGCCGGGTTGCAAGTTGGGCCGCAAAAAACTGAAGAAGTGATAGGCCCTGATAGGCTGACATAGAGATCTTCTGCTTATGGACTTATGGAAAGTGTATTTAAAGACAAGAGGACCTCTTTTTTTTTTGATGGCAACGGCTGCATATGCTTTCATTTTGCTTCCTCGCATTTTTGGTGGCATTTGCTCCAGGTGGAAAAAGCTAAAAGACCGCACCGACGGAGCA
Organism: Breviolum minutum Mf 1.05b.01; assembly: GCA_000507305.1. NCBI lineage: Eukaryota > Dinophyceae > Suessiales > Symbiodiniaceae > Breviolum > Breviolum minutum. The sequence continues at coordinate 466 of DF242285.1, read as the reverse complement.
CTTCTAGACTGGACCCGGCAACATGTCCCACCCTGGGACTTTGTGTATTTGAATTGCCATTTGGCTGCACATCGTGCATTGGAGTTTATAACCGTTTGATTGGTCGTTTTCCTTCTTTTGCATGCCAATCAAGGTATGAAAACTCTCTCCTGCCGACCACTAGATGATGCTGAGCCGCTGCCTGTCGTTGTTCCAAGGAGCCTCAGCGAAGCCCTGGGTTTAATGTCATCATCGTTTGATCATTTGCAAATTCTTTTTTGGGGTTTAGGTTCCTGAGAAAACACAAGACAAACAATAGTTCTGAGAAAAAGAGCGGATGACTTCCTATGAATGATCAACTTCAACTATCTTGAAAGGTTCTCTTTTTTCCTCTGCCGCCCAGAACGCAGATAGATAGATAGATGGATGGATGGATGGATGGATGGATGGATGGATGGATGGATGGATCTGTTAAAATACATGTGTA
>DF242284.1:0-62714 GCA_000507305.1 Breviolum minutum Mf 1.05b.01 | reverse complement strand
CACCAAGAAGTTGTACAACGACAGTACTGTTCATTTACTATGCTCCAACTACTGGATCCAGCCGATTTACCAGGAATTACTTCACTCATCGTCCCGCCGCAATGCCACCAGGGAATGTGAAAGAAAACGACCTAGCAGTGGCTTGGCACGGGTTACAGCGTATGCCAAACCACCCAAACAGCGGAGGCCGTCGGCTTCTGGCACGAGCTTCAGGGACTGGATTGGGATATCTTCCATGTGGCAGGCTGATGTCAATCCAGTGCCCATAGGAATGTTCACATGATCCGAAAAGCTCTTTCAATTCCTGCGTTTTTCTGTTCACAATACAGTCCTTGCAATTGAGGGAGTGCAAAGTCTTGTCATCGGGATGCCACTGACAAAGCCGATTAGTGGTAGGAGGATCAACATGATCCTTTGACCGTGTTCGGGTGATATGCCATGAATCAATGCCGGGGGACAGGATATGCCTCCCAAAATGCCTCCTACCTGAACATGGGGATTCCATTGGAGTCACTGAGGGGCCATAGATTGACTGGCTATGTTTGTCTGTACGCAGGCAGATATCATAATCTTTGAAGCCACTCAAATTATGACCTCCCAGCCCTCTACAGTCAATATTGACCAATTGCGAGCTCTCGCCAGCAGTATCCGACACTTTTGTAGCAGTAGGTCTTATGTGCACATGGACTCCACCTTCAGGAAAGAGGACAAAGCCTTGAGCTGATCCGTCCAGGTCAGCAACAGAAGGGCATCCATCCAGTGTAACTAAGCAAACTTTGCACTCATGCTGCAGAGCAGCTACGCACACAAACCGAAGAAGTTAGCAATTGGAGACACAGAGTGGAACATCATCAAAGTAGTCACGCACTGCTTGGATCCAAAGATGATGATTCCTGCAGCTGATAGGAGTTCCACCGAATCAGAGTCGACACATCAGATGGACCACAACTGTCGACCGTGAGCCTCAACGTCACCATTACTGTATCTCTTCCGGAGAAGGAAGTGCATTCAACTCTTTTTGTTCGAGAGACTGTTTAGGTTGTCCCTAGGCAGGTTTCTGAGGTCCAAGGAGCATATCAATGTAAGTTGTGCTGAGATTTAATGGTATCTCAGGACTAGAATGGGGTGATAGGTCACAATCAGAACCAAGTGCAACGTTGACTTTGTCAGAAGGCCAACTGTTAGTGGCGTGCCTGATGTGGAGGTAATCACGCAGGTTGCAGATCCATTGACTGAGTAGTTGGAGGCTTTCTTTGCTGACAAATGTGGCGGCAAAATTTTAGTGTCCACCGTGGTGCCTAGGATTGGTCTTCAATCTTGTCCAGTCCATAATGGTGCGGATGGCAAGCCAATCATGGCAGCTGCTGCTATTGGTATCCAACTAAATTTTGGCAAAGCAGCAAAACTGTCAGATATTTCCTTTTCAGCGCCACCATAGCTATGTAAGATTACCGGACGACATTTTCCTCCATTAAGTCACATACCATCACCTGGAAGGACCAACAGGGATGCATCCCCAGGAAAGCAACGAGAGAAGGCATTCTTGCTCAAAGCAAGCTTTAGTCCAAGTCAACAAGGGTACCGCTTGCCTTTCATATGGAGGCAGGAGGTTCTTAGAGTGTCTCTGTCTCAGCCATTCTCCTTTAAGAGGTTGGAAGATTGTGCGAGACGTCCACTCTCCAACCAATAACCAGGCAACGGCTCAATCTAGAGAGGTATTCATCCTATGTCCACAGAAGACAATCCAGTTTGAATCCAAGCTTGGTATTCTGCAGTCATGTCTCTGTCATTCCGTGAAACCATTGTAGAGACTACCTCCCAATAAGCAGCAACAACCCTTTCGTGGTTCACGAGTCAGAGCTGTTCGGTCCACCTGGTCCAGGTTCAATCCTCCAGTCCAACTGCTGGTTGGAACCGAACCGAGAAACTACAATGCTGCAGGCGCTGTGCTTTCTGCCACAGATCTTGAACTTCAAAAAGCGTGACAGGTGCACAATCGCTATCTAGGAGCACTATGTGCAATCCACGGAAGATCAGACAGAGAGCTGCCAAGACGAATGTGCCAGCTCATGTTTGGTGGACTATGTAAAGGCCACTGATGTGGCCGACAGGGAAGAAAAACACATCACAGAGTTCCCTAGACGGGCTCTGCATGCGCACGGCTAGACACCAGACTGCTACTGCAGGCTAATGCTGTAAGAAGGGATCAAGGATTGTCCAAATTCGTGAGATGACGTATCCACAAGGACATACACGGTAGAAAGGAACTGCAGATGGCTCATTCTGGTAAGAATGAAGCCAAACAAAAGGTTCCAGTCCGGCTTGTCAACCTCCTCAATGGTTTCATATGACTTAGCCGCGACTGCTCGAAAGTTGACATTAGGATCTCCAATGCGGAAGTCTACTCCAACGTCGAATTCCTCTTGGTTCTCTTTGTCCTTTGAGTTTGTGTACAAAGTCATCATGTGTGGTGTAGTCAAGGTTTCTCCTTGAGCTAGTCTGCACTGTCAGGAGGGCACCTGGATAACACTCCTCCATTTGTGAGTCATCCGACGAATCAGCTAACATAGTCTCTTGATCACCCATGGCACAAGGTATCTACGGGACAGAACCAACTATCTGCAAAAAAAAAAACTTGTGACGGAAGCTGAATTTTTTCTGTTTTGTTTTGGTTGTTGGTTGAACAGCTTACTTACAATTCCAACAGCTCCGAGCGATCGTTGCACTTGCCACGCATCCTGCAAAGTTGGCACAACGTGTGCTCTATGGAATGTTTAAGAGGCATTGTTGGCAAAATCAGATGACTAAGCACAGGACCTAATGTCAAGGTAATATGTCTGTTACCTTGTTTTTTGTTCATGTACTTAGTAGGTTTTGTGTTTGGTTTTTTTGCTGTTTTGTTGTTTTGCACCTGGTATCCAGTCTTTTTGCAATTCTTGTCGACTCTTCAACCAGCAAGAGTTTCTTTGACCAACAATGCCTCGGGCTAGTTCGGCTGCACAGAAGAAAAAAAAAGTGTACAGGATGGAATGATAATCTGATCTCGCTTCACTGGCTTTAGATTGGATAAGATCCCCTGACTTAGGATTCTTTGAAACTGCAACAGTGCAAGAGGGATGAAGAACTTTTGAGCAAGCCCAGAATGCTGAAAGAAGCTCGATACGTTTCAGTTATGCACGATGCAGTGGATCCAACGACGTTAACTTGAACATGATATTCTGGAAGAAGCAAACATCCAGTGGAAGCCATTCAACGTTTTCGCTGGAGGAAAACAGGTGTACGAGAATTGACAAGCACTGATTGCAGCAGGCAAGCGAGCTTATTCTGGAGAGGTGATAATGATTGATTACAACTGAAATGGCGATAAGAGGCAAAATCCATCTATGCGAGAAGGTATTTTGAAAAACTGTTGCAGCAAGAAACAATTATTCGGTGAGAGAAGGTCTCAAGTCTGGGTCCTGCCAAATGCGGTTGTCCCACAATCCTGAAACAGCGTTTCTCACCGAATGGGTATGATGCTGCTGTGGAGAGGGTTGCCAATACCTCAGCACCCCTGCACAGTGAAGCTGCTGAAGCTTCCGTGTCAGAGTTCTCGGCTCCTGACGTTGCTGGACTGGCAATGACCGCCATGTGGACACCGCCATTTGAACAAACAGGGGATCCCTTGTTGCTGGTTGGTAGAGACAGTGGTCGATGCAGTCAAGGTGACACTGCAGAAGCCTTATATCTCAGTTCCTTTCAGTAAGTCAGCGGCTTGCGACCATCTTGCATGCTGCTTCATCGGCTAAAAGAGGAAGAGTGCTTCTGTGTTTTTTTTTTGTATTGCTGCTGTTACATGCTTCTGTGCAGTCTGTCTGGTTGTCATATACCCATTCACATTATGGTGCGTGTCCGCTAGACCCACACCTGTGGACTCAGGCAGTGGTTAAGCAAGAGTTGGGTTGCCCCATGCTTCGATATCTCTCTGAGACTATAGAGGAAGAGAGGCTGCATGTCAAACGTGGTACCATTGATTTGCTTGAATGCAACCTGAAGATGCGATTTGTTGCACCAGGGGATTGGATTCGCATAAAGTTTGACCTGAAGCCTTTAGTTCGGCATGCTTGTGGAGAATCCTATCTGTGCTCAAGGCAGCAAGCTAGTGAACCCTTGAAGATGGTCTATTTTCGACCCATGTGTGCATTGTGTGACGCATCGCTCCTCAGCGTTTTTCACGAACTCCAGCTGTACTTGGGTAGGAGATGCGCCTTAGACATTCCGTCACAGCATCTGACAGCACAACTCCCTTGTCGAGTGCCTGTTGGAGAACGGTATTCACTGTTAGACCTGTATTTCGCCTGTGCTACAATGGACACGAATAGAGATGTCTTCATTGATGATTATAGAATCTTGCAGCTGGTAGTAACCACGACTCCACCATCCCCGTCGTTAACGTGGGAAGAGGAAAAGTGCCTTGCTTTTGATTGACGCATTTGCTGGCAATGAGTAATGGTGGTCGATTTGGACTAAAATGACTAAAAAGGCGCGGAGAGAATTTGTCTTTTTCGGGTGTTTGGAACTTTGTTCTTGTTTGATTTTGATTCGATGTCTTTTTATCTAGTCATGGGTGAGTGACCATTGCTGTGAGTAACGTGCCCCTGTCCTTGATGTGTGACTGATGCATTTTGGCTCGTATCTAGTGCATTGACGGACGGTTGGGTCCGCTCACTTCCCTCAGGCCGATAGTTGGATCTATCCTTCACTGACTTGGTGACATGGGTGATCAGGGTATGGCAACATTTGATGATGCTGACTGGTCGGAGGACTCAAACATGGGTGAATGTGATAAAGGTGCCCGGCTCTCCGGATGTGGGGAGATCTTGACCCACAATGGCGACTCTTGCACAGTCAGCTCGAGACGAGGGGACCTGGCTGGTACTCACCCGCTGAGCTCAAGGAGCGACTCTTTACAAACAAGTCCAACCGGCCGGGTGATGACACGAAAGAGGCGTTGCGTACTGATGGAAACACTGCAGCATGGCAGGCTTGGTATGATGCTCAGAACCTGATTCGGCAGTTATGCCAACCTGCCCCACCATTGGTGTTCCCAGGCGAACAAGAGATTTTTCGTGCCATGTATGCCCAAATCGGAGAGGAAGAACAAGTCATTTCCCCTCCATATACCCGCACTCCGCTGGATGCAGCTATGCGGGGACGGAAGAAGAGGAAGCAGGGCGAGGACAATGCCCTGATTGGGTAGTCACCTTGCTGCATGTTCCGTATAGTATGTCCATTGGTGAAGTGGCACTACGGCAGGGTTCCTCTCACCTGGGGGTGGAAGGTATTTGGTTACATTGTCTAATGGCCTGTGGCAGAAGGCATGCTGATCTGACTGCCATTAGTCTTGAACTGGGTTATATGGATTGCAGAGAGCTTGCTATGTCAACTGTTGAACTCAACTGACTGGCTGTGGTATCAAAGGTACATTGCTTTTGCTTGGGAGACTCCCTTTACGCACGGCTTGGCTACAGTGGGCCACAAGGTATTGAACTATTAGGAAGTCTGGCATTCTACAAGCTGCTGAAGTCGTTGTGAGAGCCGGGGTTTTGAGTCTATGCACCAGGTAGTGAGAGCGTAAACACGTTTCACCAGTTTCACCTTTCATAGATTGGTCAGCATTCGTCGGTTTGGTTTTGGTTGTTGGGGTGTGTGTTTTTTGCTGTTGCTTTCCTTTGGTTCACTGACCAATCTGTGCGATCGAGTTATCAACCGATGACTAGTTTAGCATAGTTACATGACTGCCACAGTTGTTATGACGAGCGCAGCATTGACCAAAAAAAATGTTTGTTTGGTTTTGTTGGTTTCTTGCTTCCAGGGAAATTTCTGGACAAAATTTGATTTCAATCCTACTCAAAATTCCAGTAGTTGACCGACCATGTCTCGCACTTGCCCGGCAATGCAGGAAAAAAAAAAGGTTTGTCTTTCTATCCTTTCCTGATGGGTGGAAGCTACAACTGGCTAACAAGCGAAGTGAGCCTGGATACGAGTTGATGATGGGCCTTTATTTGAGTTCAGCAAACTGCTAGGGCGTGTTTTGCGAATTCTTATGAGTCGTGGGAAGTTTTTGTGTTGGGTTGCTGTGGTTTGCAATGTTTTTTGTTTTGGTTGCACCTTGGTACCCAGGTCTTTTGCAATTATTGCATTAGCTCTTTAACAAGCAAGAGATCTTCTGACGACAACGCCTCGAGCTAGATCGGCTGCAGCGCAAAAAAAAAGCGATTGGACAAGAGCTGATGATGGGCTATGTCATCAAAGTGGAATAAACAGCTATTGTGCTTCCTGCGAATACCTTTCAGACCTGGGAAGGAATGACATTTCACTGAGGAGAAGGGCTGAGCGCAGGGGTGTTCGATCGCGTCGGTTTCACACTTTTTGTTCGTGAATTTGCGAGGAAAAGAAGTAAGAAGAAGCCTTGGAGATGCCGCTATGCATTTGGATGTGAATCAGATGACTCTGACCCGCCTGTCTGCGAGCTGCAGGAGCACGTGTTCTGGGCCGGTCGCCCTTCAGACAGCTGCAACTACACGAAGGGCCAAATCCAATGTTGTGAGCAGACAAAAACATTCATCATCAAAGGTTAAACTAACAAACGAAGCAAACAAACAAACTTTAACGAGGATCATTTCGCTTTTTTTTTGCTCCTGTGCTGCGCTCATCATGACGATGGTGACAGTCTTGGAATGAATTACAACCTTATGCATCAAAATGCAGGGAATTTTTTTTTTCATCATGCCGTGCGCGCTCGAGGCTCGGACGGTCATCAAAACGTCTGTGGTCGGTCAACTATTCTCAAGTTGTAAGAGAACAGGTGAAATGCAAAAAGCCAATCCGGTCCAATTGCCACAGTAGTCATCCATTAAGGAAGGTGCTTGTCCAATGCTGCTTTAGAGCCGAGTGACTCCAAGAGGATCCTTGAATTTAAAGCCAACGAGACTCTTTAGTAAACTCGTAGAGTGAAGAGAGGTGGCATGCTTGGTCCAGACCCGTGCCTTGATTATGGGCCAATCGGGTTGGATCGCCGCCCAGATATGCCGCGCCTGCAGTCTTCTGCGCTCTCTGCGCATGAAAAGTTTAGTAGGGAGCTGATTTGCAGCAGGGTGTGAGATCATTTGCAAAGAGCTCATGTGTTTGTTGGCTCTTGCTTTGTGCAGCCATTGATCAGCTTCCATGGGGCCTGGAAGAAGGAGGCTAATCATATTCGGCTGTTGGGGGTATTATCCCATGCCACAGTTTCGTCATATAGCTGGGAAAAGAGGGGCGAACATCTGTAGGTCAAAGGTGAACCAATCCGACATTGATGCGTGATTAGAAAATAGGGCAACACCCACTTTGGTCAACCTGCCACCTCTTAACCTTGAAACTAAACTCCTGAGTTTCAGTTATAGACTGTGATTTGTCAGTACAGGCAACAGCGCTCAGCTGACGAGTACTTCCGTTGTGCATGTAGCTTTTCTTCCTGGTAGCATCAACGACAAGAAGCATCCATGCAGCAGGGAACCAAAATAGGGAGTCAACCCAACTGATAGGTCCAATCATTGTCTCAAATCTCGCATCAGTGGCTTTTTTGCGGCCATGCTTCTGTTCAGCTGCTCCATTAAAAGGGAGGCAGACAATCTTTACCAACCATTGAGTGAAACAGTGAAACAAGCTCTCGGTGAGTGGACCCGGCTCTCAGTGCTTCTCTTCCAGCAAGCATTAATTAACAAGGATCATTTGACCCTTCTCTGTACTTCTGATCTCATGAACTTCTTTTACTCTTCCACTGTTACTCCAATCATTCACCAGAATACCGCTCAGGCACAGGAGTTTCTCCAATCTACTATCACGGCTGGTGATCGATCTTGGTCAAACTGCTACACGCAAACATCGGATCCGTTCCTGCACCATAACTACGAAACGACAAGCAAGTCAATCTCTTCAACGACACTCTCTCTAAGCCTAGAATGCGTCCGGGATTCACTGCTCACGTTCTTGCAGGCACTTGAGCCGGGCTCTGTAACGACAAAAATTGCTGCTTCTTGAAGGGTGCCTGGAAATCTCCACTCAAGGTCACCCTTCTCTCTTCTTCAAAAAGAGATCGGTTTCCGTTCTTGTAGGTCTGCTCTTCCCGTTACCGATATCTAAGAGTTGCTTTCACTTGGTATTTATATCCAATTACATTTGTTTTTGCCTGCACGTCTCACGCGGTTTCACCAAGACCTGGGTTGGTTAAGTTGCTTGCACTCTCCCACTTTCCGGCATATGTACATTGTGACCTGTGTTTCACAGGACATTACGGCCAGCATTGTTTCCTTTTTTGTGATAGCTACGTCATCGGTGCTTTCTTCTCCTTGATCGAATGCGCCTCTTATCACAGGTATCTCGAACCCAATGGCTACTCTGCGTCGATCCTCCTGTTTCGTGCACCATTGACGCGAAAAGGACAATTCCACGTTCGTGAAAAGCAACAAAAACATTCACGACTATTAACCAGAACAATGAAACGAATTAATCAAACAAATTCCGATAAAACAAAAATCCTCCGCGGAAGAGTGCGTCAAGACGAGAGGTTATTCTGGAGTTGCGTCGTTGGTGTAGCTGACTGAAGGGCGAACCGCCCGGGACACGTACTCTAGCAGCTGGCAGCCAAAAAAAAGGTATTTATATCCAATTACAGCGACCTTTATTCCTTTCATGTTACGACTGTCCGGACATGGAAGAGCCATGCAGCATCCAGCCAAAAAAAAATCCATTGCCGATATTTTCTTGTGCGGTCCATCCTTCCAAGACTTTCTTGGACGGGTTTTACCTGCACAGAAGTTTTCTTTTAACAAAGTCACTAGCTGTGCTATTAGCTCTTTTCTTTGCATGGAATAATTTCTGTGCGAGGCACCGACTGTGTCTTTCGACTGTGTCGCTGTCGCTACACTTCTCGATGGTGTTTTGCTTGTACTCTAGCTGGACTTCATTACATCCTGCAGAAGAACCTTTGATGGTTAAGTACTTGTGCTCTCCAACTTTCAGACACGCCGTCGAATCGTAATTCGAGTTTCACCGGACACTTGACCAGTCAGTCTTAATACTATGTCATCGGTGCTTTTTTTCTTACGATCGAATGCGCACTCTTGCTACGTATCTCGAACCCCAATGGCTGCTCTGCGCCGATCTTCCTCCTTTCTGTGCACCGTCGATGACTTGACTCCGCAATGGTTTTCTCGTCTTTGACTCACTCGACCTCGGAGGACCAATTTTTTTTTGAATTTGCTTGATCAATTCGATCTTTGCTTTGGCTTTGGATGATGAATGGTTTTGTTTCACAATTGGACTCGTCCGTTGCGATAGTTTCAGCTTACTGAAGGGCGAACGGTCCGGGACACGTATCCTAGCAGCTTGGAGCCAAAAAAAATTACTAGGGATAAAGTGCCGCTAGGCATGATGTTTTGGGTTGGAAAGGACAGAAGGTTCAGCTTCATGCCTATTAGTACTAGTCATAGTCTGACGTAGCCTTGGGGATATGAGTTATGGAGGCGGCTACAGAAGAGTTTACACATAAGTTTCTAGCTTCATGAAGGATTTGAACTTTCGGAAGTGGAGTCTTGGTGGTGGAGCATAGGTTCGGAATGGTGAGAGTTTGATGTAATGATGTATGCTGGCACATTGGTGGATCGACTGTAGTGCAGGCTCTTTACAGATATATGTGTTTACATGACTCTGTTAAGGATCAGATGTTGGGTTGTCAGATACCACATCAAAAAGGCGGTGTGGAACTATGATGGCATCTTTCCTTTTTGACCTTTTTTACGCTGCATCTGCCTGGAGTCCCTTCAGAGACCATCCAATAAAATTGGAACGATAGAGAAGATTGGCATGGCTTCTGCGTAAAAATGACACGCGCAAATCGAGAAGTACCAACTTTTTGTCATGAAGCGACAACTCTTACCTTTTTTTGCAGCTGACAAAAGGGCGACCGTCCGGACAACGGTGACGTTGGGTCATGCAGCTTCCAGGCAAAAAAAGGATAGATCTATGCTTGGTGCTCTACGTTTGGTGTTTGGAGGTGCGTGCACGGCTTGAATGTGCTTTTTCACTGCATTATAGTTTGCTTGCAGATGACCAGCATCACGATGACGTCGAGCTCATGAGATTGCTGTTTTCGGGTATTTTTACATCCATGACACATGGATGTAGTAGATGAGACGATGCTATTTACCTTGGAAGTAGCAGTTCAGAAATTCCAACATTTCGGAAATTTCACATGAAATTTCACGTTTGGAGTTGACAGTTGAAACAATTTGGTGAAGTCACTTTGATTTCACGTTTGGTTTTTTTTTCTCGCAAGGGAGAGGAGTTGCAGAGTTTCCAAAGAGTTGGAAGAAGGGAACGAACAAAAGATTTCACTTTGTTTTGTGCGTGAAAACTGAAGTGGACCGAAGTCATGTTGTTTTTCGGGTTTGCATATTGTGTGACTCGACGAGTTTACCGCCCTCGCGTTTGCCGCGTGTTATCTGTGTGGTTTTTGTTTGGTTGTTTGGTTCTAGATTCTAGTTGTTGGTAAGCGCTTGGATTTTGGATTTGGCGCTTCACATTCTAGGCTTTGATATTTTATGTCTGAAAGTGCTCAATTGACCGACCACGCTTCGTGCTCGTTCGGCTACAGCCACAGTTCAGAAAAATATTTTGTTTTCCGTGGCATCTCTAATGCATGACTTGGAACTGGTGGTCGAAGATTGGCACCATGTGAGAGTTTAGAAGATGTTTCACGTGCGTCTGTTTTACCATTTTTTATTGAGTTGGAGTGGAAACTTGTTATAGTTTACCTGTTGCAAGTTACCTAGTACAGTCATTGGTGTTCCTATCCTGCCTTCTGGATGGGCCCTCTTGTCGCAGGTCTTACCCAATGACATCTCTGTGCGCCGATTTCCTCCCTTCTTGTCCTCTCGTATTTGACTGACCGCCGAGATAAATTAATCTTTCTAAATAGTGTTTTGTTCAAGTTGTTTTTCTTCAATTGGTTTGGCAATTGATGTGAACGTTTGTTGCTTGAATACGTTTTTTTGACTCGTCCGTTCTGCGTACGTTTAGCTGACTGAAGGGCGAAATGCCCGGGACAGCTTGGCACCCTAGCAGCTACGATCCAAAAAAATATTGAGTTGGAGTGGAAATCTTTTTTGGGGGTGCGTTTGTTGTTGGTGGGTTTGTGTTTGGTTGTTGGATGTGTTGTTTTTGGTAGTTGTGTGTGGTGTGTTTTTCCAAGTTTCCATTGTACTTCTTTGCATTGAAGTGGGTGCTGTAACAAGTTCGTTGGTAAAATAGTTTCTTGACTGTCACGATTGCGAGATGAGCGCAGGGGACCAAAAAAATTGTGCTGGTCTGTGGTGGTTTTGTGCTGTTTTGTGCTGGTTTGTGCTGGTTTGTGCTGGTTTGTGCTGGTTTGTGCTGGTTTGTGCTGGTTTGTTGTGTTTGTCGTGTTTATCGTGTTTGTCGTGTTTGTTGTGTTTGTTGTGTTTGTTGTTTGTTGTTCGTTGTTTTTCCTCTTGTTTTCTTTCCGGCTATTCATAATCGCGCGTGTATTCTGCAAATTGTTTCTGCGCTTCATTGGTTTTATATTTGTTTTTGTGCAATTTTTTTTGTTGCAGTGTTAATTTGACATAATTTGCATTTTTTTCCGATGAGTTGGTGTATGGAGTTATCCGGCCGCTCCTTGCCTTTTCCGAATTCCCATTTTTTGAACATGAAGGTCATCCACTTGTCGGCCGCCATGCGTTAATTTCCAACAACAACATTGTCCAATATAATATATACAACTCATTTGTTTGTTATTGGGTTTTGTGGTTGCATGTTGCGTTGTGATTTCAAGAACCTTTTGTGATCATTTTTGCATTCAACAGCAACAAAAAAGTGCGTGGCACCAATTTTTTTGTCCGGAGAACTTCATGCGTTTTTTTTTAAAATGATAGCGATGTCGGACACCAGCATGCAAAGATTATTGCTATGAATTTTGTTCCCAACATCATGTGAATTTTGATGGGGATCTTTTATATTATGATTTTATTTTGCGATGAATTTGACACAGAGTTTGGCATTGCATCAAACTTGCTGATTTGGTACATGGGTGGCACACATGATTCTTTGTTCAACAATTCGAGGATTTGATATACAATCTGTCAACAAAAAAAAAGGAAGCAAAACGTAAAGGGTGTGTTCAAAAAATTCAAATTGTAACTTGAAATTGAACCAACAAAACAGACCAGCACAGACACAAAATTTGGATCCAAACTGGCATTTCATTTCGTCTGTTAGCGAACTTCCCAAGGTTTGGACTCTGTTAGTTTCCTATGGCCCGTCTACTTCGTGTGGTGCAACGTGCCCAGATTTTGGAGCACCGGATTCCACCACAACTGCAGCTGGTGCACAGTCCGGGACATGTGCAGGAAGCATGGAAACCATGCTAAAGTTCTTTGCGTTTATGTGTGTCTTGTGGATCATGTGTAGATTTTGGTGAACCGACCAATTTTTTTGCTTTGAGACGCCGATAGATCGAAACGTTACACTGCAGGGTCATTTCATCAAATCAGCTATGTTGAAGGAGCTGAGTGGGGCAAACTATGGTCCCAGATCAGCAGCAGGTTGGGCATTCATTCAGGGATTTGGACTTGAGTAGTCCGCTTTGCGAATTTGATACAGGTGATGCACATCATTTTTTCGTGTTCGTATCACAGCATCACCTAACTCCTCGTAGTAAAACATGGCCGAACATATCAGTTGACTGTGCTAGATTGCCTATCAAGCGTGCAACCAACCTTTTGATGTACCAAAAATTATGGACGGATTTGCAAAGGAATGTCACTTGGTTGCCAGGCTTTGTAGTGGGCACATTTGCTGGGATTGGAGCCTCGCATCAACGGTACCACTCACGACGAAAAAGGACATGTGCTGCTTAGACAAAATACATAGGGACATAGTTGACTCTTAGATTTTGCTGTGAGAACCCTTCCCCTTGGCCACACACTTCTGTAAAACTGGCTTTGGACCACCCAGCTACTGCCGTCTTCTGAGGTTCGTGCTGCCGAGGCTGTAGAAGTTCTCACTGCTCCCAGGGAGGATACGAAGGACAACTCTGAAGCTCCACAAGAGCCGCAAGATGAACATCAGTTGATTGTCCTCTTGGTCGCCGCAGCGTGGCATGGCTTGGAGAAGGGAAAACTTGGAGATGCTTGATGGAGTCGATAAAGTGACAAAAGAGTGAAGGTTGGGGCTTGTAGGCAGGGCTTAGTTGCTCAGTGCAAGTTGGTTTCAGTTTGTAGAAGGTGCAGGATTCAAACAATAGTATGAATAGTAAAGATGATTTGAGTATACTCGGAGAGTGCTGAAGTTTTGACTCTCAGGTATGTAATCTGGCAGATGGACAAAGTGAACATGTCGGTTGCAATTCTTCCAATGGCAGCGGACTTCTCTTGGGACAGCTCAGAGCAGGGAATCATTCAGAGCTCCATTTTCTGGGGCTATGCTGCGACGCAAATTGTCGGTGGATTGCTGGCCACCCGCTTTGGCCAGGAGCTCAACACCGTTCCCCATTTCAATTTGCTCTGCTGCTGGACTGGTAAGGTAGAAATAGGTAGAAATTAGAAATGCCTTCTCAATGAGGTGGTAAGCGAGTGCTACTCTTTGCTGTGGGGCTTTGGTCTCTTGCCACCATGCTGGCGCCCAATGCTGCCACAGTCTCCACGGAGGTCTTCATTGCCAGCCGTGTTTTGGTGGGCATCGGGGAGGGCTTGGCCCCTGCTGCTGGGCTGCGAATGGTGGCCACGTGGGTCCCTGAGGCTGAGCGCAGTCGTGCTGTATCGACTTTGGGTGCTGGGAAGACTACTGGATCCATCGCTGGGCTGCTGCTGGCACCTGTAGTCATTGGAGTTTTCGGATGGCAGGCTATGTTCTACTCCTTTGGTGTGCTCGGTCTTTTCTGGGCTGCGGTGTGGTGGGTGAAAGGTGAAGATCGAGCGGGTACCTTGCCATGAAGTTGTATATGCAATTTGGAACTTAACATTAAAGACCGGCCAAGCCAGTGCGGAAGTTTCGAGAAGTAAGAAACATAGGCTTTGGGAACAGAATTTGACCACGCAAAGAGATGTTGACCAACCTGCAACAAGCAGAACCACAAACACAACACAACAACCAACAAAGAACTCAAAACCAACCACAGACAACAGACAGCAAACAGACCACCTCAATCACAACACACACACACACACACACACACAAAGCATAAGTTCGTCAGTTGCCATAAAGATGACCTCCGCCAACATGTAGGGGTGGAAATTGGACATTGGCTCATTTTGAATTCCTAGATTGCGCGTAAACCAGGCTTACTAGAACTTCGAATGGAGAAAGGCATTCCTTTACAAGTTGAGGCAAAAGCGAATGAAGGCAATCGCCCTTGGGCTTGGATCGGCGAGTTCAACACCATCCCTGACAGCACTGAGCCCGCTGCCGCCCAACATCAAGGCCAACCAGGCCACATGGAATGATACCAAGCACATAGATCAGCTGTGGAGCATGCGGAAGGATCTGTGAAAAAGTGCCAGCACACACATGACAGATTGAGTGACCGCAAAGTCATCAAAGAAGTTGTCCTGACTTGGAATCAACCTATCGCTCCCTACTGTCTCCAGAGGCAACGTAAGTGGATTGCCCCGCAGGATATACCTCAACTGAGTGGCGCGAACAAATCGAGCGCAGCTGAAGCCAGTGCGTCCATTTGTAACTTGTGACTGGCTTGCAGACCCTTCTGTATAACCATACCCCTGGCGTGCAACCTGTCAACAACGCTTGGACTCGATTCACAGAAGTATGCCGCCAGATTTACAGCCCTGCTGTGGTTTCTTGAGATCGTCAACTAATCATGACTTCTCAACGACCTTCATGCAGTGGCAGCAGGCAGCTGCTGCTGCCGCGCGCGCTAAAGGGCCATAGCGACCCGGAAACGGTGGACGTGCCAACAAGATTGGTTGGAGTGTTCGCTCAATGGCCGAACGAAAGCAACAAAACTGGCTAAAGAAAGCCTCGAGAGTTTTGGAACTTTGTGACCAAACACTGGACACCAGCCTGAGGCAAAGAAATTGGCCAAGCGATTGGGTATCAATGCACAAGCACTTGGGAATTCATCGCGACTGGCTGCTCAATTAGAAAGCAGTACCGACTTCAAACAACAGGAGCTTTGGGTCAACAACGCCAGAAAAATTTCAGTGGCTGGCGCAGTGCCATGCAGAAGACGCTCAAGCAGTCTGGTCGGGTGGCGGTGCCACAAATTTCGGATCGTGATGATGATCTTCTGGCTGATACAGTCAAAGGCGTATGGGATGACGCGCAAGCTCAACCCTTTGAAAGCTGCTCACGATCCTCACCTCCCTTCCTGCCAAGGAACCCAGCAAAGGCAGACCAACGCTACCCAAGTCTAGCAATACCCGAAGTAGACTCAGCAGAGCAGCTGGCCATTATGGTCGGATGGTAGACGAAATTCAATGCTTTCCACATCAGTTGAACGCACTGTTGGTTCCAGTAACTGAGCAATGGGAAAGGGCCGGCTGCACTTCCGTAGGTGGATCTACACAGTTGCGAGCCTTGTTGGTTGGTGCTACCTCCAGCCTGGACATGGTCAAAGGGGTCAAGACAAGTGTTGCACAACAACGCCAAACCACAGAAACACGGACCCGGTTTATGGTACACTTGATTCTTTCTCAGCTGCGCAGGCCGAAAAGTACCCGCAGCACTGGAGTGAAATTGGAAACACCTGGCGGCATGCACACCTGACCGATTGGACGCCCCCTCGGCAGTTTTCGGCCGAATGAGAAAGGCGCGCTCGAGCACAAACTTCGTTAAGGATGGTGTGCCATGCAATGGAATGGTTTTTGTATGGGCTCCGGACGAGAAGCAGCGCTTTTTAGTGCCCGGCTATATGATTACGACCGTTGCATGCTTGCCAGACAGACTGAGGCCAAAAGCTATGGCGCAGCTTTTGGAAATAATTGGGGCTAAGGAAAGCCTTCTGGTTCATGATCAAGGCCCAATGTGGGTTTTGAAAAATTGGTCTTTCAGTCGCTTCTTTTCTTTGCCCTGACGCTTTGACGAAGTTCCAATAGCGCAAGTTTCCAAGATAACTGAAGAATCAAGCTTCTTTTGTTTCAGACTCAGATGTGGTTGGTCTTTCAAGTAGTCATAGAGAAAAATGAAAATATCATATACCTTCAATTTAATAGGAATTCAGCATAGATTTCGAAGCATGAAATTGATATTAACACTTGCAAACTTGTCCTTTTTGGACACAAATGAAAGAAAACTCGGAAAGTTTGATTTGTCTTTTATTGTTTTGATTCAATAATTTTTATTTTCAAAAATATAGTTATCCCAATTTTGTTTATCTTCATTGTTTGGTTTTAATTATGCTAATGTCTTTCTTTTGATTTTCATTGTGGGTTTCATTTCCATCATTAATATCTTGATCCTTATCACATCTTTTAGTAGCGACGAATCTGACATGATACTCTTGGGACCCATGACAGAAGTCGCAGAACTTGTTCAAGAACATTGATAGAAATTTTCGAAATTCACTTCAGCGTCTCCACTGCATTGGCAAAGCTCCACCACATATCACCCCGAGGGTCTGCAGCTGCTCAATTTTTCACAAGGTCAAAACAAGACTCGATTACATTGCTGTGTGCAGCGGCCACGACAGCAGTGATTGCTCTGCCCAGGCAGCTGACGATGGCGGTTACATCAAAGCTGTGCCTCACTGACTTCGCCGACCGAGCCGCAACATTTTAACAGTCTTTCTGGTCGAACAAGGAGAAGAACAACAACAACAGCAGCAGCAACAACAACAACAACAACAACAACAAAACAAATAGGACAACAAACAGAAACTGCAGTTCAAACAACAAAACTAACGCGTGCCATTCTGTACAACCACTACAAACCAGAAACGGCGGAATTCACAACGTAAAGTGCAGTCCGCAAGAGATCCATTTCAAGGTCATATTCGCTTGCCACAAAAAGTGGAACCCCAAAATATGACAGAAAACACATCAAACATCTATTACAGTGCGCCGCGTGGAGTTCATTCCCCTGACTGAACTCATTGCTCTTGCACTGAATCATTGATCTGTTTCATTAATTTTAACACTTCGTGCTTCGGAATTGTGTTCTAAGCGTCGTTTGATAAGAAAAGTGTATTCGAGTGCGGCGAGTCGATTCGGATATGTTTCGTGGTTTCATGAAATTGTTTGAAGACGGTTTGAAATGTAGAAACGTGCAAGTTTCGATTTCTTTCGAAAGATGTGCGTGAGTAGACTTGTTTGCTGTTTGTTTCGCAATCGCATCAAGTCAGCCAAGGCAGTGTCGGAGCCAGTGGGGATCAGGACATTCCCTGGTTGCCCATCCTTTCAACTCCTCAACTCTGGGGTGTCGTGGTGGCACATTTTTGCCATGACTTTGGTGGCTATGCGCTGCTCACCTGGACCCCGACGTACCTGAACAAGGTCGTGTCCTAGTGGTGTATGATCAAATCGCCTTTGACAAAAAGTATTTGGGGTGACAAGGGGAACCAGAACCGCTAGAAAGGGGTGCCATCCTTTTAGGTGTTATATATATATATATAATTGGATTATCATTGGTTTTTGAATTGTTGATGCACTTCCTTTCTGATGTGAAAACCACCTCGTGGGTTCTAGCACACAAAACTACGAACTTAGACATCAATTTTTGGCAGTCAACATGGCTAATAGGGATTGCCGGGATGGGAATGGATTGTCAGGCTATGGGCTACGACTTGGTCGGTAGCAGTGAACTTACCGTGATCCCCAGCGTGTGCGCTGTGGCGGTCGCAGCCATGGCTGGTACTGCAGCAGATCACCTTCATGCCAACGGTATGTCCCTGACCACTGTACGCAAGATCTTTCAAAGTTTGGGATTCTTTGTTCCATGTCTCATGCTGGGCTTACTGGCCAACATGTCTGATGTTGCGCCGGGCTCCATCATGCCAATCATCCTTCTGACAATTGGCATTGCTTCAGGAGCCTGCAGTTACGCCGGGCTGTATTCCAGTCATGCAGATCTCAGTGCCAAATATAGTGGCATTGTAAATGGTGTCTCGACGACTTTTGGGGCCTTGGCTGGGGTTTGTAGCAATGCCTATGTAGGATATGCCTTGAAGGCGACAGATTCCAACTGGGCCGTGGCGCTCTTTTTGCCTTCCATTGGGCTCTATGTGGTGGGATGGGTGGTGTACACCTTGCTCTATGATGCGACACCCATTGATTGGGACAAAGAAGCAGCTACGAGCTGATGCCGGACACATATGCACACCGTGGAACACCATGTTTGGATAGGTTGGATCGAAAAATGAAGGAACATGATAAAAGTTTCACTCGATATTTTCTGCCTCCTTTGAGGTGATCATTGGGCAGCCCAAAAAGTGGACGTGAGAATGTGCAGCAGAATTGTGATTCTGGCTTCGAAATGAATTGCTCCGGCCTTGCAAGACTTATCCATTAGTTCAGTGGCTGTAGCATGCCTTTAGCCCGTTGGCTCAAAGATACCAGGGGCTTGCCATTCTGACCCAAAGCACTACTGGCTAAGCGTCAAAAAGGTCAAAGGTTTCAATCATCATCCTACACCAAGTCCAATCGAAAAAAAACCCGACATTTTTGGAACGTGTTGTGGTTTTTGGCCTTCCTGGTCCTGGCCATGTTGCAGCGTTTCGGTTCTGGTGTGCGGAAGCTCAGTTGAGGAAGCCTCAAAATGGTGATATACTTGGAGTTGTATGCAACTGCCTTTGGTTCTCTGTTGCTAAGATTCCTGGAGCTCTTGCTGGTTATGCTGGTTGGTGGTGAAAAGTTACAGGTGAACTACTGGTTCCACACATTTTCGCTGAGGCCAGCCGTGTGGCGGGCCCTGCTTTGGTCCATGCACGGCACGTTCGCATTGGTGAGGCAAAGTGGGCACTCCTTCCGGCGTTTTTTCATGGCTTGAATTTGTAAGTTGACTTTGGAATTCATGTGTGCACCTCCCGAATTGGAGTTGTTGACCCTCAGACCGAACCGAATCCAGGTGTCACCAGCTTCAATTTTCAGGACAGGCTACTACGCACAAAGCCACCACATTGTCAACACAAAACGCAAAAACCTCCAAGTTCACAAAGTTCGCTTTGCAATTGAAGAGTTTCAAGTGTTGAGTCATGACGAGCTGTTTGCGACAGTTGTTTTTTTTTAAATGAGATTTGCTGCCCAGGAGGCCTGCAGTCCCGCCTTGTGCGAAACAGTGCCTCTCTTTTCGTTTCTGTGGCACCAGCACTTGCAGTCGAGAGGAGGGGAAGAATGGAGGGTGCCCGGTCTACCCGAGTCATTAGGATTGTTATGAAGACTTGCATTGCCAAAATGTTAAGGCTTCACCATCCACCTAACATCTCAAACTCCTGGGAGTTCAAACCACAGTTCCAAACATTCATTTAGACTCGCATTGAGACAACCTGAAGCTCTGGCTGCGCAGGGTCAACAACAGCCTTCGTCCTCTTCCACTGCCAAAGTGGTGGAGCCTTCGAGAGAAGGTGGTCCAACGCTCAAGGGGTGAGCTGCAAGAAGTTTTGAAGTGGTTGAATCATGTGCCGCAACTTGAAAGGCGCATACGTTGAGAGTCATAGAGATGGATTGGTACAGCATGATGAAAGGAGTTTGGTTTGAAAGGACTTTTCACTCAACACCAGAAAGCACAACACCTGCAGCAGGCAACCATGTGAAGCATGTGACAAAATAGGATGGGAAGCATGGCATGGGATGGTGGGATTGCCATGAAGCGGTCCGCGACTGCAGGGAAGAACGAAGATGTGGAGGACGCACTGCCATTTGGTGACCCATGGGTTCTGAGTTCGCAGCTTTAGTTCATACTTGTAGAATTCAGAGGCGCACAATGGCCTGCGATCCCTTTTTTGCCATCTTGCGACTTTCGCGATGCAGAGGTCTCTCACGGAGTCTCAAAATGTACCATCTTATTTGAGAATGGAATATTATACACATTATGAAGTACGCAGACTATATCACAAGAACATAGGGTCTTGACACTCCAGCACCCTGCTCCAGCTTAATCCTCCAAAAATTTGTGGCTCAGCTCAATCAAAAACCTGAGAGAAAGCGAGATAGTGAAAACCGGTAGAAGTACTGCTGCAGCCATGGCAGAGACTTTTGCCTTCAATGCCGACATCCAGCAGTTGATGAGTCTCACCCTCAAGTGGGCAAGGGAATGGTTTAGTTTGAGCAGCACGTCTCCTGAAATGATTTCAAGATCTATCCAGAAGACATGCATCACCCTATGGGGTGATTTGTTTGAATCATTAGTCATTTTCCTCATATTTGGCTTAAGCGGCCTATTCTGCAACCTTCTGAGGTCTTATCATCAACACGTTCTACTCCAACAAGGAGATCTTTTTGCGAGAGTTGATCTCCAATGCGTCGGATGCCTTGGACAAGATCCGGTACGAGTCCATCACTGATCCTGATAAGATTGAGGCTCCCATGGTAAGGGTAGTGATTGACAGGTGATGTGTCAACAGGTGCACAAGCACCCTTAAGGTTGAGGTAGAACATGATGCAACATGAATCAACATGCAACAACATGATACCTAATGAAATTGGTGGCATCAGGAGTATATCTCCACTGAAGACGTTATGACCGTAGCCGGAAATGAAATACTGAAACTAATGTGACTGCTGTGGTTTGATCTTGTCTTGCGTCGTTTTTCTTGACTCGAAGGCCTACAATTGTCTAGAATAATTAGCCTCGTCGAATGAAGGCTCAGCCCAACTTCTTCATCAAGATCATTCCGGACAAGACCAACTCGACCTTGACCATTGAGGACTCTGGCATTGGCATGACCAAGAACGAGCTGATCAACAACCTGGGAACCATTGCAAAGTCTGGGACCAAGGCTTTCATGGAGGCCATGGCAGCTGGTGGCGACATCTCCATGATTGGACAATTCGGTGTTGGCTTCTACAGTGCCTACTTGGTCTCGGACAAGGTGGGAATAACAGTTTAACGGAATATAACTGAGAATAGCCTAGCAAACTCAACTCTGACACACACCTGGCTGATCCTGTTTGTCCATCAACATGTCTCACCCATTAACCTGACCAAAAGATATTAAAAGTACCGCTTGTCATTCTGTTTTTGACCTGGCTCCTTCCAGGTTCGCGTGATCAGCAAGCACAACGATGATGAGCAATACATCTGGGAAACTTGCTGAGATCCTCAAGTTGGAAGTTTTTTTCTTTTGTGAGCTCCACG
Source organism: Breviolum minutum Mf 1.05b.01 (assembly GCA_000507305.1). NCBI lineage: Eukaryota > Dinophyceae > Suessiales > Symbiodiniaceae > Breviolum > Breviolum minutum. Next base: position 41,366 of record DF242284.1, on the reverse strand, counting down.
CTCCTTGTTTCGTAGCTCCTTTTTTCGTATTTGGGTCCATCCATGGCTCCAATCAAAACCGCTTTACTCTTGTAACGGTCACAACCACTGACAAGCCAGGAAAGCGGCGCTGGTGGTTCCTTTACCGTGCAGAAGGCCCAAAGATATTTGAAAATTTACCAAGACTTCAGGGCACTTGAACCCAAACAGTTTTCCATATATTATATTTTTTTTTCACATGAGGTCAGTAGATTCAGGTATACTCCCTGACAGGATNCCGCACCAAGATTGCAGAGCTTCTCCGTTTCCACACCTCCAAATCTGGTGATGAGCAGATCAGCCTCAAGGAGTATGTGGACCGCATGAAGGACTGAAATGGCCAAGAGAAGAGCTGTTCAAGGTTTTTCAAGTGTATGTTCATGTTAGATGATAGCGGACACTTGATGCATATTTGATATGATATGAGCGTGTGATAGCTTATGTATGCAAGTCTTATTGCGCGTAAACCTCCAATTTTTCAACTGGAGGAGGGTCAAAATGACATCTTCTACATCACCGGCGAGAGCGTTGCCGCGGTGTCTTCCTCGCCATTCCTCGAGACCCTGCGCAAGAAGGGTATCGAGGTGTTGTACATGGTTGACCCCATTGATGAGTATGCCACTCAGCAGTTGAAGGAGTTCGATGGCAAAAAACTTAAGAGCACCACAAAAGAAGGGCTTGACATTGATGACGAGGATGAGAAAAAGAGGATAGAGGAGCTGAAGGCCGAGTTTGAGCCACTCACAAAGCTCATGAAGGAAGTCCTTGGTGACAAGGTAGAGAAGGTCCTTGTCAGCTCCCGCATGGCAGACTCTCCTTGCGTTTTGACCACCTCCGAGTATGGTTGGTCTGCCAACATGGAGCGCATCATGAAAGCGCAAGCCCTTCGCGATAATTCGATGACCAGTTACATGGTTTCTAAGAAGACCATGGAAGCTAGGCGGTTTATTCATGCATGCTTTTCGTTGAAGCCTGATTCAAAAGTGTTCTAGATGATAGGGAAATTTGACATGGCTTTTCTTTGAACCCTCATTAAAAGTGTTCTAGTTGCTCATGTGAGTGAGTATTTTTCCAGAATGGTTGAAGCTATCAATCAGGAAGTCAACCCAAAGCACTCCATCATGGTTGAGCTGAAGAGTCTTGACAGCAGCTGGGGTGGGCAGTGCTGGGGCTTATTCTTTTTGGCAGTAAAGCAGCAAAGGCCTTTACTTGAAGAATAGGAATTCAGAGCAGGCAGTGTTTCTATGAGGTTAATAAAGCTTGGCAGTTGCATGAGATTTTCATCAGACATGTATTTTTTGCATCCACCAGTTGTGAGCTTGCATGGTGCATGTTTGGTGCAGAGAGTTTAAGGAAGAAGGCAGCTGCGGACAAGTCGGACAAGACTGTTAAAGACTTGATTTGGCTGCTCTTCGACACTTCCCTCCTCACATCTGGCTTCAACTTAGATGAACCCACCCAATTCGCTGGCCGCATCCATCGCATGATCAAGCTTGGCCTGAGCATTGATGATGATGACGAGGGACTTGGAGATGATGATGATCTCCCTCCACTTGAAGAGGTTGAGGGAGCAGCTGATGAAGCCTCGAAGATGGAGGAAGTGGACTAGGTGCTTTTTGAGCAGACCCAATTGCGGGGTATGAATTCGCCATCTAGGGTTTAGGCATTTTGCGACCACGAATTTGGTCGGTGTCCATCCACCGTGTGTGCACATTGGATGCCATCAGAAACCTACACAGACCTTTCAGCCCAGTGCCGAGAAAGACAGAGTTGCTTTCCGATCAATGGTGACAACTTGTGGCTTGATATGCCCTAAATAATCACAACTAGGTTTGCCATGTTGTGGTTCCCAGATCAGATTTTTCTGGATGCTCCACACAGGAGCCGTGCATGAAACCGTTAATTGCCGATGCTCGGACCTCGGCTGAAAGTTTGGTTTAGAAAAGAAGTCCAGCTTAGTGAGATCGGTTGCTTTGGATACTGAGATGTCTACCTTGTGCCAATCAAAATCCTCTGGCTCAGCTCAACCAAAAACCTGTGAGAAAGTGAGATAGTGAAACCAAGTAGAAGTACTGCTGCAGCCATGGCAGAGACTTTTGCCTTCAATGCCGACATCCAGCAGTTGATGAGTCTCACCCTCAACTGGGCAAGGGAATGGTTAGATTTGAGCAGCACGTCTCCTGAAATGATTTCAAGATCTATCCAGAAGACATGCATCACCCTATGGGGTGATTTGTTTGAATCATTAGTCATTTTCCTCATATTTGGCTTGAGCGGCCTATTCTGTAACCTTCTGAGGTCTTATCATCAACACGTTCTACTCCAACAAGGAGATCTTTTTGCGAGAGTTGATCTCCAATGCGTCGGATGCCTTGGACAAGATCCGATACGAGTCCATCACTGATCCTGATAAGATTGAGGCTCCCATGGTAAGGGTAGTGATTGACAGGTGATGTGTCAACGGGTACACAAACACCCTTCTTAAGGTTGAGATTCAACATGCAACAACATGACACAAAATAAAACAACTGATTTGAGAAGGATGGCACACTGCTGTGGTTTGATCTTGTCTTGCGTCGTTTTTCTTGACTCGAAGGCCTGCAATTATCTAGAGTGATTAGCCTCGTCGAATGAAGGCTCAGCCCAACTTCTTCATCAAGATCATTCCGGACAAGACCAACTCGACCTTGACCATTGAGGACTCTGGCATTGGCATGACCAAGAACGAGCTGATCAACAACCTGGGAACCATTGCAAAGTCTGGGACCAAGGCTTTCATGGAGGCCATGGCAGCTGGTGGCGACATCTCCATGATTGGACAATTCGGTGTTGGCTTCTACAGTGCCTACTTGGTCTCGGACAAGGTGGGAATAACAAAATAACAAGAATACAGCAACCCAACTCTGAGATGACTCAACTCTAAGATGCTCACCATGAGCGACGATAGGGTCACGAACCCTGAATCTGCTAAAATGGGGCGGGCAGGTAGGCAGGTAAACTGTTAGAATGCGTCTGTTTGGTTGACAAAGTGGTGGGCGAACAGCATCATGTGACTGGACACGGCAAAGGTCACGAAGAAAAGAAAGAACAAAGCCTCCAAAAGGAAGTTTCCAATACAACAGCAACAGGATGGATGTGGTTCTTGGCCATTTTTCGTCATGGTGAGCTTATGTCAAGCTGTTGGCGTTGCTGCGGAACTTCAAAGAACCTTAGTTGGCTTTTTGATGCTTTTTGCTTGGTACTTCCTTGGGTTTTGCTGGGATTGGTGGAGCTACAGATCTAAGCAATGGATGAACGCAGCAATGGAAAAAGGCGAACGTTGCGCAAGAGATGTTGCATCTCGTTCCTGCGGAGTGCGCTGGTCGCTTGGGTTGAGTGCTTCTAGGGGGCCTGACTCAGCAAACAGCAGTCCGATGCAAAATTCGAGGTCAACATGAGACATGTGTAGTTTGATTGTGAAAACGCACATGGGCAAGCGCCGAATTCTACTGATATGGCTGTTGTCTTGTGATTCCGCGCGGCTTGAGCTGCAATCAGTTCGACGGCGCCTGCTGGGAAAGCTCGCCGCACGATGCACGCACGCCTGTTCAAGAACAATTTTCCATGGGAGGACAGTGCCGAATTTTTGTCTACGATTGCCAATTGTGCATGAAGGACAACTAACGTCTTCTAAGAACATGGATTTTTTGATGATTTTGCAAAGATAGTGAACTTCTGAGAAAGATTTTTGCATGTATCATGTTGGATAAGCAAAAGTAAGGCTTTGTGATGTTTTTGCAATTTTGTCATGAATCGGAAAAAAGACTTTTGATTTTGCTCTCTTTGAAGTTTGGGACATTTCTAGATTTGAAATTTGTGCGGGCGAGAAAAGACCCCCACCTGACTACTGTCAGTATGTGCCTGCGGGCTTGCAATGTCTTTGCGACGATGTTGCGAGGGCGAGCATGAAGTTTGTGGCATCTCGCTGATTCCGTGTTTCCAATTTCGATTTGATTCATTGGGTGCGCTCGTGTCGGCGAAACGCGACACAGGGGACACGGATCAAGAACTGTGCTCAAAAATTTTGTGAGTGACAGTTGTGGACTTGAGTTTCCTCATGATCCATCTTACCCTTGCCGGGTTGATAAGGCAGGTCATCCTGGCCGCAAAGGTGCAAATGTCAATTTCGGCAACATGAGTACCAATATGTTGCATTCGCACTTTGTTGCATTTATGCATGTTTTTGTTGCATGCATGTGGCGTGATTGCGCCATCTCCCCGCGATGATTGCGTGCATGCCCAACATGTGAGGTGGGCCTATACCTGCGACGTGTGAAAGCGAAGGGGTGCAGATTGCACCGACGGTGTAGCCACCGATTGAATCTGAGAATTTGTGACAACAGATTACTGGCTGTGCGCAAAGCATGCCAAAAAAATCTGTTCATGCCCGTGCTGTTTTGACAGGTGCCGCGGTCTCTGCTGCTTGTTTCAAAGCTATGCGTAAGGAAGACATTGAAAGCCATTGTGTTCATTGCAATGACCAGGTGATTCCTTCTTGGCATCACTCATGTTGGGAATGTGCGACCTTTGCAGATAGCCGCCCAGCAATGCCTTCGGATGAAGCGCAGAAAAGGTTAGGGTGGCCTCGAACGCAGAGTCAACTCTTGGCTTGCAACATTTTAATAAATCATCATCGGATGAAGGCTCAGCCGTGGGTGCTCCTCTTGCTCTTCTTCTTCTTCTTCTTCACCTTTTGTGTCCAAGGTTTCCGAGGTATTTTGCCACTTTGTGTGAATGCATGTGCATGCATTCAAGAGATGTCACTGAGATGTGCATTGTTGTGCTTGTGATGAGAATTGCCTGGCGTGTGTTTTCCACGCGTGCAGAAAAGAAAAACAGCCGATTGAGCAATTTTTTGGCATGTCCAATTCGTTTTTTACGCAATTTGTTGCGTTGCAAACATGTCAAGCGGGCCTACCAAGCTCGACACATCAGAAAACTGCGTTACAAATTAAATCGGCGGTGTTACTGCCGATTGAAGTTGAAAGTATACGACCATAGGTTGATGGCATGTGTACTCTACAATGGTGGTCATATTTTGCAGATCAATGTGTGGAAAAAGAAAAAGAAGAAACGACGGCTATCAACCATTAAGCCCCTGATGACAATGTGTGCAAAATGGGCAAAAATGTGTGTGCCTTCCTTTGTCGAAGGGCCAAAGCCACATATCGAACGACCATGAAACCGATCTTGATGTCGTGCTTGGTGATCACCAACATTAGGCACTCGCATTACCGAAAGTGATGTGCCGGGTGACGAATGTGTCGCGGAATTTTGCCAAGCAAGCAAGCGAGCGAGCGAGCAAGCAAGCCAGAAAGCAAGCAAGCAAGCGAGCGAGCGAGCGAGCGAGCACGCAAGCAAGCAAGAAAGCAAGCAAGCAAGCACAGCGCCGGAGAAGTTGTCCTCAAGGGTTGCAGTTGCTGAGCTATGCAACAATACACAAAAGAGAGGTCTAGTGGGCCTAGTGGTCATAGACCCCTTGCCGTGTGCAACTGCCCATGCCGGCGGCGCGCGGCCACACCAATGCTGTTTGCGATTGACTTTGTCGACCAAACAAGAGGATTTTAACATATCTTAACATTCTCGCAATTTTGATTTTGATTTGTTGCAGGTGCGCGTGATCAGCAAGCACAATGATGATGAGCAATACATCTGGGAAACTCGGTGAAATCTTCAAGTTGGTTTTTTCTTGTTAGGTGCGTGCTCTTTTTCGTATTTGGTCATCCCCCAATCAAAACAACGCAGAGCTGTTGTAGTGACCACAACCACTGACAACTTAGGAAAGCGGAGCTGGTGGTTCCTTTACCGTGCAGAAGGCTTGAAATTTTCGGAGTTGAATCCAAACAGTTTTTTAATTTTCATGTGACGGCAGCATATGCAGGTATACTCCCTGACAGGACACAGAGCTGGTCCATGGAGAGATCAAGCGTGGCACCAAGATCATTTGCTACTTGAAGGAGGACCAGTCCGAGTTCCTTGAAGAGCGACGCTTGAAGGACTTGGTCAAGAAGCACTCTGAGTTCATTGGATTCCCAATTGAGCTGTATGTGGAGAAGAGCAAGGAGAAGGAGGTCACTGACAGCGAGGATGAAGGAGAGGCTGAGGAGAAGAAGGAGGAGACTGACGAACCAAAGATTGAGGAAGTCGATGAGGAGAAGGAGAAGGAAGAAAAGAAGAAGAAAACCAAGAAAGTGAAGGAAGTTTCCCATGAATGGGAGCAGCTCAACAAGAACAAACCTCTGTGGATGCGCAAGTCTGAAGATGTGACCAACGAAGAGTATGCTAGCTTCTACAAGTCCCTGTCAAATGACTGGGAAGACCACCTTGCAGTGAAACATTTCAGTGTGGAGGGTCAGCTTGAGTTCCGTGCCCTGCTTTTTGTGCCTCGCAGGGCGCCATTTGATCTTTTTGAGACCAAGAAGAAGCGCAACAACATCAAGCTCTACGTGCGTCGTGTGTTCATCATGGATGACTGCGAGGAACTCATGCCGGAATGGCTGAACTTTGTGAAGGGTGTTGTGGATTCTGAGGATCTTCCTCTGAACATCTCTCGCGAGACCCTGCAGCAGAACAAGATCTTGCGAGTGATCAAGAAAAACCTTGTCAAGAAGTGCCTCGAGATGTTTGCTGAGATTGCAGAGAAGAAGGATGATTACAAGAAGTTTTACGAGGCGTTTGGCAAGTGCCTGAAGCTTGGTGTGCATGAAGACTCCACAAACCGCACAAAGATTGCAGAGCTTCTCCGTTTCCACACCTCCAAATCTGGTGATGAGCAGATCAGCCTCAAGGAGTATGTGGACCGCATGAAGGACTGAAATGGCCAAGATAAGAGCTGTTCAAGGTTTTTTAAGTGTATGTTCAACGGACACTTGATGCATATTTGATATGATATGAGCGTATTACAGCGTATGTATGTAAGTCTAATTGCGATTATTTATCCGCTTTTTCAACTGGAGGAGGGCCAAAATGACATCTTCTACATCACCGGCGAGAGCGTTGCCGCGGTGTCTTCCTCGCCATTCCTCGAGACCCTGCGCAAGAAGGGTATCGAGGTGTTGTACATGGTTGACCCCATTGATGAGTATGCCACTCAGCAGTTGAAGGAGTTCGATGGCAAAAAACTTAAGAGCACCACAAAAGAAGGGCTCGACATTGATGACGAGGATGAGAAAAAGAGGATAGAGGAGCTGAAGGCCGAGTTTGAGCCACTCACAAAGCTCATGAAGGAAGTCCTTGGTGACAAGGTAGAGAAGGTCCTTGTCAGCTCCCGCATGGCAGACTCTCCTTGCGTTTTGACCACCTCCGAATATGGTTGGTCTGCCAACATGGAGCGCATCATGAAAGCGCAAGCCCTTCGCGATAATTCGATGACCAGTTACATGGTTTCTAAGAAGACCATGGAAGCTAGGCGGTTTATTCAGACATGCTTTTCTTTGAACCCCGATTAAAAAGTGTTCTAGATGATAGGGAAATGTGACATGACTTTTCTTTGAACCCTTATTAAAAGTGTTCTAGTTGCTCATGTGAGTGAGTATTTTTCAGATGGGTTGAAGCTATCAATCAGGAAGTCAACCCAAAGCACTCTATCATGGTTGAGCTGAAGAGTCTTGACAGCAGCTGGGGTGGGCAGTGCTGGGGCTTATTCTTTTTGGCAGTAAAGCAGCAAAGGCCTTTACTTGAAGAATAGGAATTCAGAGGAGGCAGTGTTTCTATGAGGTTAATAAAACTTGGCAGTTGCATGAGATTTTCATCAGACATGTATTTTTTGCATCCACCAGTTGTGAGCTTGCATGGTGCGTGTTTGGTGCAGAGAGTTTTAAGGAAGAAGGCAGCTGCCGACAAGTCGGACAAGACCGTTAAAGACTTGATTTGGCTGCTCTTCGACACTTCCCTCCTCACATCTGGCTTCAACTTAGATGAACCCACCCAATTCGCTGGCCGCATCCATCGCATGATCAAGCTTGGCCTGAGCATTGATGATGATGACGAGGGACTTGGAGATGATGATGATCTCCCTCCACTTGAAGAGGTTGAGGGAGCAGCTGACGAAGCCTCGAAGATGGAGGAAGTGGACTAGGTGCTTTTTGAGCAGACCGAATTTCCGGGTATGAATTCGCCATCTAGGGTTTAGGCATTTTGCGACCACGAATTTGGTCGGTGTCCATCACCGTGTGTGTATTGGATGCCATCAGAAACCTACACAGACCTTTCAGCCCAGTGCAGAAAGAGAGAGTTGCTTTCTAATCAATGCGAGAAGGTGGGGTTGGATTTGTGCCGAGCTGCCATTGCGCTTTTCTGCTGTATTTACATTTCAATTTCATTTCCGTACATGTGAGAGAAACTTTGATCAAACAGATTCACTTCGGTCAGCTCAGGCCAGAGTAATCCTGATCGCAGGGGCGCTCCTGTGCTTTGGGGGAAGCCTCTACTCTGTTTATGTCGCGCACTTATTTGTGCAAGGCTTGTGCAGACCCCACGAGTGCACGAGCTATCTAGAACTCTAGAATACATATCCACTGCATTCCACTGCTATGCTTCAAATTCCAGGTTGCTGTGACGCACGACCCCAACAAAAAGGAAGATCGGCCCATTCTGAAACGTGGCGAGTACATGGCTGGGGCCAGCATTGTTTCTTGGTGGCAGAAGGAAACTCCGAGCTTTTCCCGTGTTTAGTTGCTAGATTGGCAAATCTTGTTGAGACATGGATTGGTTATAATCTCTTAGAAGATATGAAGATGCAGGTGATGTTAGTAGTATTTCCCACAGGCGCCTTCGTTTGCGCGCTGCTGAACCACAGCCCAACAGTACACACTCATCGTTTAGGGGTTTTAAATTTTAGGGACTGGTTTGGAATTCAAATCATGGAGTGCATTTTCAAGCACAAAGTACTCTCCACGCTTAGGGTTGAAAAAATTAGGGATTGGTTTGGGGATTCATGCTTCTTGTGAGCCCTTGAAGGCACACTGCAATCCACGATTAAGTTTAGAGTTCTATAAGTTCTATATAAATTTTAGGGATTGGTTGTGGTTTCATGCTTCAAGTGCACCCTTAAAGGAATACCACACTCCGGGGTAAACGAAGGAGTCTGGCCGTAGTACTAGGTACTCTTACTGTTTGCTTGGCTATAGCCATAGCCACTGGGGATGTCAGGTTGGTGCACTGGTCATGACATACGTGATCATGAGGAGGTGATGGCTGGGCCGGACCATCCGAGGTCTCGGGCCAAAAAATCATTTTCACGAGCAGGAATAGTAGCCTAGAACTGCTGCCCTGAAGGCTTGATGCAATATGTTGGGGTTTATGTTGCGCCTAGGCCAAGGAAATTGCATTCTTGTTTTGGAGATCTTCTAGAAGACCACATTCAGACAAGGGGCAAACATCCCAAGTTGGTAGAAACATAGTTGTGTAGTTCTGCAGTAGTGGTCAAGCGTGGCGGATACCAGTTTGATTGACCTTTCAAGCCTTGTTTGCGCAGCTGTTACTAGGACTTGCTCAGAGTGCCCAGTTCAAAAAATGCGCGAAGCAGAAAAACTCCAGTGGAGAAAGGTCTCTCATAGTAGTCAAGTGACTTGTGCTGTGCCACCCCTTGGTGCCCATGGAGAGGCAGTCTGCAGATGGATGTCTCTTGTAAGTCTCGCCAACATGTTAGCAGGGCGTTGGAATTCTGTTCAAGCCCAGTGGAAATAGCATCTGTCAAAGTCTTTCAAAACTTGCCAGGATTGCATACTGTATATCAAGGGATTTTCATTCCCAAATCCATGTTTCAGGATGTGACCTGTGCAATCCGATGCTGCTTGAACCCGCGAAACTGCCTTTGGACGGCTCTAGGATTTCGCAGTTGCCTCACGTATGGTTCGATGGCTTGTGCTGGCAATTGTTCTCAGCGTGAATGACGTCCAAAGTCACTTGATGATTTGTCTCATTTTTGTTTTGCGTGGGGTTCTCAATGCCACCTAGATGTGTCCGCCTTGGTGTTGCTGGAAGCGTCGTTTTTCCTGGACCCTTTGTCTCCCTTTGTCTCCCAAGTGTTTTAATCATGGGCGAAAGAAAGTCCAGGTCTATGGACCCACGGGGTCCAGCCTCACGGCAAGCTGCTCCTAAGGTCAAAATGCCTCTGCCAGCAGTGCTATCAGGGCCGGTCCGCAATCATGGAGAAGTACCCGCGATTTGGCCATTTTGACACGCTTCAAGCCAATCCTTTGGGGCACGGTGGATGAAAGAAGCGTGCTTTTGAACTTCTACAGTGCTGTCCCTGTTTTTGGACCTGATGGCAACTACATTGCGCTTTTGCATCAATTCAATGACGGACAACTGTGGAACTATTCACACAGGAATTTTCTCTCATTATATTGTTCAGGACCAAACAGGTCACATCTAAGTGAAGTCCGTGTGATTGGGAATGAAACCAAGGCAGGGTACAAATTGGCCCTGGTCTTTATGTGTGACTGGCCTGCAAACGAAGCCCATTTTGAGACGTTTGAGGTGTTCTTAGAGGATGGTAATGGTGAGCATTTAGGCACGGTGGTTGCAGAGCAGAAGCCCGGCTTGCTTGGGCAGTATCAGACCCTAGCGTGTGTGAGAGACGTGTGGCCCAGCAAGGCTCTTGGATTGAGAATGTTGCCGCAATGGATAGAGTTCAACCTTTTGCATGGGGTTGACCACTTCATTATCTACACTGTCAACGTGCATGCAGAATTTCTCCCGGATTTGTATGAGCCTTATATCCAAAGTGGAGTGGCAACCCGAGTTCACATTGACAGAAAGATCAAAGGCGGGGCGAGGGGGTTGACATATTTTGACTTTTTTAAATGTAGATGTCGATATAGCAATGTATGCCGGTATACCGCTACAATGGAATCGGAATACACCGACATAAGCTACGACAATACCTATAAAATCCTGTAAAGATGGTCAAAGTAGGTAGTGAAATATTTAACATCAACTTCCGTTGACTTGACCCAATGTTGATGTTTAGGTCTTTCGTGGTTCTACCACTTCACCCCTATAGCAAAGTCTTGGGGAGCTTGTGGTCAGCCGAAGGTTTTGGGGCAACAGCTTTTCTTTACCTTTTTTGGATTCCCTGTATCTTATTTGTGGCAAACAGACCCAAGGTTCTTCCAAAGTTCCGGCATGATTGCTTCGTATGGTTCGCTTCAAGCAAATAGGCCCAAAGCTTTATCCAATATGTACCAAGTACAAGAATGTCCTTCAATCTATGAAATACATTCGTACTATGAACAAATAATATATATATATATAGCGTCAGAGTAGCCCGAAATATTCTGCACCCAAGCAAAATGATGATCATCTTCACCGATATAGGCACCAGCAAGGCGTCCAAGGATTTGGACCAGAAAGGCAAAACTACAATTGGAATTTCACGCTAGCACCGTGCCAGCTTAGTGATAGAAGACATTGAATCTGGAGTTGAACAGCCATCCACATGTGAAGATACCTAGCCATCCAACCATCACACACACACACACACACACACACACACACACACACACACACACACACACACACACACACACACACNCACACACACACACACACACACACACACACACACACACACACACACACACACACACACACACACACACACACACACACACACACACACACACACACACACCAACCAACCAACCAACCAAGCAACGGGTATTCAATCCATCCAACAATATAAACACGAAGGTCTGGTCCCAGCTGTCAAATTGATCTTTTTTGATGGTGAAATTGGAGGTATGGTAGGAACAAACGATTACGGCGAATAGGTTCCTGCTTTCATGTAGTTGAGTTGATTCGTTTGTGAAGCAGTTGGTGCTGCAAAACATTTTTGAGATGGATTGGGGCTGGGAAGTCCCAAATCCTCTGGCTTTTCAAGGTGAGAAGCAGGACCAGTTTCACAGAGATCTTCATAGTTGGCAGGTGAACGACTGTTTGTACCGTGCAAAAAACCATGCAACCTGGGTCCTCCCATCACTCGACGTTGATGAGTACTTTCACATGAAGGATGGAAGCATTTTTGGAATTTTCGCAGGCCTGTGGGCAGTAACTTTTTTTTGTTTTCTGTGCAGCTGCATTCTAGGACCTAGGTTGCTTGAAATAACACATCACCAGCAACTTCTTAGCCTTGGGCCGTGATCGATTCCCATGATTTGTCTCACTGGACGGTGTGGATATGGGTGCTTGTGCTTGGAACAGGAGGCATGGTGCCGCGAGATTACCTGCGAAGCAGTTGGGAGGTGATTGCGCACAGCAAAGGCTTTGAGGCTGATGAAGTGTGCAGTATTGAGTTTGGTTTCTACCGATTTAAGCTGGCACCCATTGGACAAGTGGATACTTGGATCAATGCACCCGGTGCTTCATAGCGGGAAAGAGTGGTGCTAAGTAGCTAGTACGTTCGGGTAGCTAGACTGCAATTTAGGGACTCCTCAGGGACACTGGTATGATTTCTCATGGATTTTTTCAAGCCTTGCACAGACAAACCTAGGAAGTGTCTTCTGTCTTGCGTGAACAGCGCCTACAGCCCACTCTGGGTAAATACGTGCTAAATGCCAAGCTCTCCTACGCTGCTCACATACATTTTTTGTCAGCCTATAAGAATGGCAGTCGAATTATTAGGTTAAGCCCAAAAGTGGGACTTGGGCACCACTATCGCGAACCTCACCAATATACCAAGAAAAACGACGTCCAAGCCAACGTCACTGACACATCAATGCTCCGGCACCTTGCCCATGGAATGGTGGGACAGCTGGGGTATTTAAAGTGAACATCGGTTTGTAATTGCGATGCTTTTTTCATTCCTTCTCTTGCAAATTGCAGGTTCTAGTCTTTGTAAGCTAAGAAGGGGTAATAACCAGAGCGGCACCTGTCCCTATCTTCCCTGATAGATGTAAGTATTGCTGCCGGCTGCACTATAGAAGGCTCCAGGTTTGATGTTTCAAGACTTCTGGCAGGTTTCGGGTTGGCTCTTCGGGATTTCTTTCTGCAGCTCAAAAGTAAGTTAGATCAGCAATTTTTTCCCTTGGTCAATGCTTATCGTTATCCAGGAGTTCTGCTGCAAAGCAACTATGCTAGAGTGGCACCAAGAATATCAAGCACTTACCGGTTGCAGATTTCTTGATTTAAAGTTAAAAGACAGAAGTCATGAGTTGCTCGGATATAACAAATGGTCTTGTGATGCCTGGCATGTCCAGGGCATACCTTTATAATGACCCCCCAAAGATGCTCGGCAAAGCAGCCACCATGGTTCCAACTGAGTGTCATGGGGCTTTGGAGTCATTACATGTGACTATCCATGTACTTGCTCCTTGGGGGCTATCTTGATTCACATGGGGTTGCTACCTCACCAAAGGTACGCTTCAGAATTATCAAGTGCACTGGAACAACGATTCCGACAGAAAACTGAGAAGCTTCTGGCAGACCTTGCAAACAATAGCTTTGAACAATCTGTTGTGCCTCGGACCTTTTTCTCAGAATTTTTTGTCGTTTCTGCCGGGGGCTCGAATCCTCGAAGAGCTGGTCCTTTCCAAAAAGACAAGGGTCGTTTGGCCAGGTATTTACAGACGAGAGAAACACATGCTGCAAGTATACACATGTTGATTTTGCTCAAATTGTGTGTTTGGATGATTTTGATTGCTGGAAGTGGAAAGTGTTTTTTTTCGACATCAGGAAAATGACACTGCCGCTGTGCATTTGCAACTTAGTTTGCAAGATTATCTCGGAGATTTGGGGCATGAGAAGGTTTTCCAAACTGCCTTGACGCCAGCGGTGCTTGCAGTACTTCTCATGTGGAGACGTCCGTGGAAAGGCTGGTGCAAATGCCTGGCCCTGCCCACCATGACATGTCAACGCACAGAAACACAACGCGAAAGCGCTGACCGAGTGACTTGGACGCTTCGTTGCACCTGGACACAGTCACGGTGAACATCTTGGCAACATTGTAGACCGAAGAAAAAGACATCGTGAAAAAACCGAAGGACGACAAACAACAGCTGTTGATCCTGAACCCGGAGACTCTGCTATGTCAAATCAAAAGTCCACAAAAGGGGAGTTGGATTGACACTTCCTTGCTTCGCTCAAAAACTGTTCCGATCTGTTTCCAATCAGACCCCAAACTGCGGCATACTGAATTTTGTTTCTCCGGTCTTCTACAAGTCCCCGGGCTGCAGGAACTCGAAGGAAATGCCAGCGTTGTCCTCGAAGATTCCGACGAATCTCTGTGAGTACTCCAAGTCGATTTCTGGCTCCTGCCGACCACCCGTGATCGCCCAGCACTTGCCATTCACTCGGAAACGCAACATGACATTCTCTCAGTCCTGGAAAAATGCGGAGCGTGCCTACCAGCCTGGTACATATTTAAGCTAGGTTGGATTTTGAACTTTGTTGTGTGCCTTTGCAAAGTTATATAATTTCAAGATACTTTGAAGATACAGAAGCAACCGTTTTGAAGAGCGGTGGTGCTGCAGTTGGCATCTGTAAATGTTGGCTCCTCAGCGGCATTCACGCCTCTTAAGTGTAGCATCATGTAGCAATTCCGGTGGGTTTCGACACCTCAAACGAAACCGCCGTCTGCGATACCCTTCGCACCCCGATGCGCAGCACTGCGTTGACGCTGTTCACCTTGTTGCGTGTGGCAGACTTCTTGCGTTTGCCCCAGCAGGGTTCCATATGTGATGGGGATTGTCCCAATGGCATGGTATGCACATGCTTGGCCTTAAATCGTGGCCTTCGTGTCTGTGAACCACCAGGCATCTCAGATTCTCACAAGGGGAGCGGGTGTGGGTGGAAGTGATGAAGTTACTGAAGTTACTGTGGATGTTCCATGCATATCACCTTGGTCCATTTTTCAACGAACCCCTCTACTTTTTGTGGAACCGTAGCCTCAACAGCCATTTTAAGAGGTTTTATTTTTCAACTCACGACCGCCGTCCTTTCATCCGCTGTATCTAAGTGAGCAGCTGGCTCCTTCCCAGCACTCCAGGTTTCTTGACGCCACCTCCCTACGCCACGGCCTTCGAGCGCAGGGGGCTCAGCTGCGAGTCGCGGTTGCCCCGTGGAGCCAACCCCATGGCGCCGCCGCCGTTGGTGGCAGCCGCGGATCCAGTGGACCCAAGGAAGCACCCGGCCTTGCAGGGCTGGGCGCAGGATGTTGGCAGAGGCATCTTGAAAATCATAAACAATGTTAAAAAGTTGTAAGATTATCTATTAACTATGTGGATTTCAAAAGCTTGGAAGTCACGTTGCAAAAGCTAGGTTGGCTTCACTTGTGATTTGTGCGTTTGATTGGTTTGTTTCTTTTTGTTTCTTTGCTCAGGTTTCTATTCGCAGTATTTGCTCCTGCACCATCCGGAGGATCACCTTTTGGGTGTTCCATTGCTGGCGGGCCATGACGTGACTTCCGAGGCCTTTCACCGGGCGGCTGAGACGTTGCGGCACATCTTGCTGCAGGCGATTTCCACGGAGACCCTGGGCCACCTCGCGCACACCGGCGTCCGCGTGTTGATCGCTGGGTCGGAAGCGCAGGATGGAGATCAGGATCCATGGCTACGACATCCTGAGTGCAGCAGACATTTTACCACTGGGCTGGGAGGTGGCTCTCCATTGTTCCCATCCACTGGAGTGTATCAAGATGAGGGCCCAATGACAATTGTGGAGGAACTCTTTCACACGATTCAGTCCCTGGATGAATGCTGTAATTGTGGGTTTTTAATTCTTTTTTCTTGCAAAGAATTTCACCTAAAGATGTGAAGTAGTTACTAAGTAGTTGACAGGGCTGTCCATCCGTCAGTGTACCGAGCACGACTGCCCCCCAAGGCACCATTTGAATTGTGAATTTTCAAGCCAAGAAACTCATAGCTCCAGCTGCAAGTTTGTAGGTATTCTGCACTGTCTCCGCGCAGCGTTTGTATGTACCACAAAGCCTATCAGCATGCCATGCTTGAGCGTCTCTATACCAATGATGGTTCTGCAGACGAGATCGATGGTGAGCCGGTGCCCACCCTGCAGGCAGATGAATATCTGGCCATGGCCATGCATCGATGGTTTGGAAGCCAGGATGGGGCCAATGAATACAAGGCGTGGGAATCTGCGGTCCAAAGAAATCAAAGGTTTTTGTTTCATCTTTTTTTCAATCAAGCTGCGATGCAGCTCCCTATGACGCAGTGGAACTGCTCAATTCCCACCCACCAAGTTTCCAAGTTGTCAGGTTGATGGAAACACAGCGAGTGGTACCGGAAGGCAAAACTTGAAGGATCAGGACCATTGGGCACTGGATCTGGGGTGTGTCTGTTTCTAAATAGTGACATGATATTTTTTTTGATTTTTTTATAATATAACATCTTTTCTCAGGGTTTTTTGGCTTGCTCTGTGGGTGGCAAATGGTGGTGAATGGCACCACACGTGGCCTAGGGTCAACAACTTTGTGGATGCGCCAGGACCCTCAAGCCTTCTGCATTTTATCGACGATCTATCGTGCTGATGATGATTGGAACCCTGATGCTGGAGAACCCTGGGCCAGCTACAGAAATCAGAAGATGGACGTGAAGCAGGTTGACAGCTACTGCAAGCCAGTGGCTCGGTTGGAGGAAACTGTTGAACAGTTCTTTGACTCTTTGAATGAATTTTGGTTCAACTTCCTGCATTCCAACCGAAGGATGAACCTTTGATTGCTGTATGTAATGCATGCAGTATGAGCTGCATTGTAATTTTCTTGGTTTGTGAAATCGGATTGACCACCCTTGCAATCCTTGTCAATAGGAGTCGAGAATTCAGTGTTGACTTTTTGTTTATTCCGATGTCTATCAGTTTATCGGGTGGGGTGTTTTTCCTTCCCCAAATGGTCGTTTTCGGGAACAAAAAAACCCGGCGCCCCAGTTTATCCGTAGTTTCCCGTCGCAGGTCTTAGAGATGCTGGCCACTGGCTGTCCCAAGAGCAGCATTGCGTGGCCTGATGCCCGGCCAAGGATGATCCCATGACGGGCGAAACGGTACCTGCGGTACCCCCGTGGCAAAGATTTTATTTAGGTGGCCAAAGCTGGAGTCATTAAATCATTAAATCTCATTTAGTTGCAGGATTGCAGATGGAATGTGGCTGAAAAGGGAAGTGCGGCTGACCAAATCTCGGCCATAAAACACGTCAGGTGGCACCCGAAGTGGATAAATGTTTTGTTCGTACTATATGTTTGGATCATTTCTCATTTCAGCATTTTCGTTGAACTATTTCCACTATACCCAGGTTGACCAGGTTTCATCACGGCAAAAATGATGCGGATCAGACATTGTGATGTTCTCACGAGAGTGACTAGAGTTGGAGAGTTTCTTTTTGTTGGAAGATGTCAGAAATGCCGAACTGCATGATGTTCTCTTCCATAGCTGGAGAACTCGCATGGACGTTTCAGCTGACGCTGCCATCATAGCACTCCTGCATGGTCATGGAATGCGTGGTGTGGAAATGTGTGGGAATGCAGAAGACTAACCAGTGTCCAGAGATATGCAGACATGTGCAGACCATTTGACCATCGGTGGTTCGGTTATTTGGTTTTCAATTTTTTGATTTCTCACAGCAATCTACACCCAGATAGCACTCTGAACAGCCCAGCACGCGCAACTCTTCCGGGATGTGCACTTCTCAGTTTCTCGAGAATTTGTGTAGATGCACAATGAATGGATCTCAAAATCATCAAGTCGAACGTTTGACCTATGGCAGCATGAGAGTCTCTGTATTGAGTCTGTCTAGATCTGTCTAGTTCCTGTTGAGTCCCTGTTTAGTTCGAAGACCGACCCTTTCTGGTGCTACAGGGTGGGTTTCCAGGGTCGCTGAACAACTTTGTTCATTTCTCTGCAATCCAGGCCGCCTCGGAGGAAGACGGGCACGATGGCACCAGCTGCGCTTCAGGTGGACTGCAAGAGATCAGGTGAAAGGTTAACGGAGTTAACGGCACCTTTAATTGCTACCAAAAATGATTTGTAAACGGTAACTCCTTTTTGAACCCTGGCTTTTTTCACTGTGAATGTAAAGATTCAGAGTGTAAGCTGAGCGAGCATGAAAAAGTGATGGAACAGACACCCGCGGCATTTTTATGATGTCAGCTGTTGATAGAGCCAGGTTGCAATGCCACCATCATGGATGATCCAAGAGGTTGGGTCATTGAAACCAGCTGTTCCCCGAAAATTTAAGGAAAAATATGTTTTTTAGGGTGACGAAGTCTGATACCTCCTCTTGTGTTGCCTCGTCTTTGCCACCGGAAAAGGCTGCCCGAGCTGCCAAAGAAGCTGTGGAGGTGTGGGTTGAAACTTGAAACTGAAAGATGCCAAAAAACATGCAACACTTCCTTTGCCTCCAACACCTTGCTTTCAGAAAACCAATCAGCGGGGACCAGTGACCAGAATGGGTTGAAATTGCAGACAACTTTGCATTTGGCAGCAGCTTCGAAAAAATGATCTGTTTTCTTCTGAAACAACCAAGACAACTCCCTGATAGGCTTTCATAAACAGTAGGTCTTTGTAGACCCCCACAAATAGCATTGCCGAGGAGCTCGGAAGAGTCCAAAACAGTCAGCATCTCAGTCTTGGTGCGCTTGTGCGCCCGTTTCGAAGAAGGTCGCAGAATGAAGTGTTTTGACCACTTTTGTGTATGCGAGAAGAGGTAAAGGAGAGGAGATGTGCCTGTTTGCCCAGGCCCGGGACATTGCAAATCTCCGGTCCGCCAGTTGGGATGTTCTTGGGTGAGTTGCCTTGACAAGAAGCTGAACGTGTTTTAGCTTTGGAGCAATTTTGAGGTTGAACTTTGAACCGTTCAATTTAATTCAATTCTATGTATTTTGTGAGTATCAGCATCTTTTGTCGACATAAAACACATTCACGAATCAACTCCAACTCACGTTGCAAATCTCTGAACAGTTTTTGCATCGGTTGTTGTGCATCTCTGCGTGGTGCAGCTGCTGTGAGCGTCTCTAATGGACAAAGCAACCGTTGAAGATAGTCACAGCTCTCATTGGGGGAAAAAGCCAATACGTGTGTGCTGTATACGCCACATCGTCTCTTCCTGCTTCCTATGAAGCTTGTACTTTTCTTTTCAGAATTTTCCAATTCACTTTTGAATTGAAAGTTTGCAGCATTTCATCCTGGAGGTGAACTCAAACCATGGACTGTCATTTTCATCGAGACACCGAAATCTGGATTTCAGCATCAGCCCACAGCAACAAAAACTCCGAGTATCAGCCCACGCCAACGTTGGGCATATTGCCCCTCGATTTTTGCCTTCCATTGTGATTGCGACAGCCTCTATCTTTTCGGAGGCCTGGGGAAAACATGTTCAAGTGGGGAAACTGGGATGTAATTAAGAGTTTGTCCAACAATTATTTCAGATTTAGTTGGTTTGTTTAAAAAATTAGCTTACCAACAAGCCGGCTTGGAAAGTTGATCCCTTACTTTCATACGGACGCGTCGGAGATAATACCGGAATGTTCTTTGCATGTGGGAACCTGTTTTTTTTTAAAAGATTTCTAACAAATATTGGTTGGAAGCTGACGGATAAAATCCGTCTCTTGAATCTGATGTTGGTTCGGAAACAGATTGGAGCCTGGCGCGTTGTATTTGGTTTCTCTTGCTGTCCATCCCGTGGTTGCGCTTCCCAGGAATGGCGCAAACGTCTGGGGCACCCAGAGCTTCTGAGATCGCTTTCAGTGACGGAGCCACTGAACCGAGGTTCAATGGAGTTGTAACAGGATGGGATGAAAGTCAAGGTTATGGCCGGGCATCTCAGCTTTTTTGTTTCTACGGTGCGGTATATTCCTCTTTGATTTTATGCATTTGTCATTTGTTTTGCACTTGTCAGCCTTTGTCGTACTTTGTTGTTATAAGTTATATCTTATCATTGTTCAGATTCAACAGGGTTGGTGGAGGATCACCAGTCACTTACATGCATGTTTGTTTGTCCGTAGGGGCCAGGAAGACCCCGCCAGTCCTGTTGATTCTTGTTGGGGTCTGTGGGTGTTTGGGCTTGCCAAGCGATGAGCTATGACGCTAGGTCTTGTGAAGCCAGATGGTGTGCAGGTGCGATGGGTCTCTGGGACTGCCCCAACAGATTGCGCAGATTGCTTGAGAAATGGCATTGCCAAAAATTTCTTTCTGAAATTCCACAGTTTGCTTGGGCGGTTGATTTCCTCATGACAGCAGTGCGGGAACCTTCATGAGTTGACACATGACTCAGGATGGCGCCTTGGACATCATCGTGCGTCGGACAGTCCCTCTTCAGTGGGAATGACTCCTGTGTTGCGAGTTGGTCACTAGAAGACCTTCCAAATGTCTGAAGGAAGAAGCACTCCACAGTGATGCGCTTAAAGAACAGGAAGAAGAAGATATTGTTGTTGAGGTGTTACTGTTGATGTTCGAGACTGTGCAATCGGATTCCCTTCGACCATACCCAGTTTCGCCTTCTCCCATGTTTCTTTTCGATGATGTAGATGGAATATCCCAATCTTACTTAAACTGGGTCTAAATGTTTACAAGATCTATAACACCTCATGATACTACAATCACCTGATCTCCAACCCCGGGTCAGGTGTTGGGAGAGCAGCAGATCTGCGCTGGTTGCACCGTCCAGTTAGAAGCCGACCTCTCTGAGGTGCCTTTGGAGAGTCAACATGGAGCAAATCTTGGATACGGTGAAGTGGTGAAGACAGATAAAGATAGATGAAACATATACTGTAAATGATCACAAATAAAAAATCTGAGATAATTCATCTACATGTAAAGATTTTGCTGATATCTTAGTTACTTATTTGGTGGAGAACTGTTCCTCGATCGCAGGCCAAAACGAGCTACGAAGCAACCAAATGTGTGGTGGTTGCAGCCCCCATGATGGCTCAACAGGCCCTCCTGATGGCTAGGTGGTGGCAGGTTTGGTGGCTGCAAGAGGATCACAATTTTTTATCTCAACAAGATCTTAAGAATCTTCTAACTCACCCCACTCAAAGCTTTCTATAGGTGGTAGATCAGTGGCCTTCCGATTTCCATCTTTTGGAAGGCTGAGTGCCTCTGAAGAAGAAACGAGAGATGCCCAACTCGTTTCGTATGCCAGGCACAAGTCCAAGCTGCAGATGGTTGCGGCTGCAATGGCTGTTATGGACAAAACTGCGGCTGCGGAGGCTGCGGCCAATGCGGTGGCTGTGGCTGTGCCGGATGCGGCTGTCAAGGATGCGGTGGTTGTGGCCAATGCGGTGGAAACTGCGGATGCCAAGGATGTGGCGGTTGTGGCTGTGGAGGATGCTGCAGCGGTTGTGGTTGTGGTGGATGCGGATGTGGTGGGTGCCCGGGCTGTGGCTGTGGTGCTTGTGGCGGTTGTGGTTGTGGTGGGTGTGATGGTGGAAACTGCTGTGGCGGATGCGGTTGTGGTTGTGGCGGCTGCGGCTGCGATGGCTGTGGCTGTGGATGCGGTTGTCAAGGCTGTGGAGGATGCGGCTGCCAGGGCTATCAAGGATGTGGCGGTTGTGGCTGCGGAGGCTGTGGTTGTCAAGGTTGCCAAGGATGCCAAGGATGCCAAGGATGTCAAGGGTGTCAAGGGTGTGGCTGTGGTGGCTGTGGTGGCTGTGGTGGCTGCGGCGGCTGCGGATACGGCTGCGGCTGCATGGGCAATGACATGGGCTGCGGCATGCAAGGCATGCAGGGCATGCAGGGCATGCAAGGTATGCAGGGCATGCAGCAAATGGGCAATGCTTGCATGGGTGGCATGGGTGCAGTCCTTAGCCTTGCAAGATTTTGATTTGGTTTACTTAGTATCCTCAAGACTCTTGTCACAGGGCTCAAACTTCCTCCATACCTGACAGCCTTCAGCTTGATGGACTATGATGGACTTGATACTTTCCGTTTCCCTCCAAAGCGAAACGCGGAACCGAGTTTTGTCTTGAAGGTGGCAAAGGCCCTAGTGGCTATGGCAAAGCAGGACCACCTGGCAGGCACGGATGGACAGCAGATGCTTATGTACTTGGCAAAGAAGGAAACAGGCATCATGTTGACAAAGTCGGAAGGTGTCAGAGTGTCATTCAAGTTTGGTTCACGTCATTTAACATGGGCTCACAATGTACACTTCAAACATCTTGAAGCTGCGGGTTCTGCAAGGTCCAATAGCCTCCTTGTCTATTTGCTGTAAATCCTGCCAGGAATGACCCATGCGAAAATCTCTTCGTCACCGGATTGCCAGTTGCTCAGGGTGGAACTTTCCACAACGGGAACCTTTTGGGTAGACACCCTGGCACCTTGAGGCCGCCTGAGATTGATGAGAGAGGCCTGCGGGAGTTGTTCACCTACTATGGAACTGCCTGGGAGCCAATGGGGTCACCCGAAAACATCATGGAGGGATTTTTGTTGCAGGTAGCATAGTGAAATTTGGAACATTTCTTTCAAGATAGTGACACAACTCCGCAATTTCCACTTTCAGCTTTTGTTCAAGTATTTCAAGATGGTAAACATTTTTTAACGGATATTGCCAAATATGTTGCCTGTTGCCATTGCAAGATGCAGCCATGGTTCCTTCAAGGCTGTCAGTCGTCTGAGGTGGTGAGGTGTAAAGTCTTGCCCAACAAGGGTCAGATGGACCGTGCTGGTTTGGTTGAGATGATTGACGTGGAAACTTGGACCTGGTTTAGGGGTGTCATTGGATGTCAATGGGTCGAAAAAACCTGCCAAGCTATTGAAGTACACAAAGCTAGGTGGTGGTTACGATTATGTACATTATCTTTACCCCTGCATGGGGAAATGATCCGGTTTGGCTAATATTTTGAGATGGGTTGAAACCACCAACTAGAAAATACTCGAATGACTACAGAGAAGAGCCTACTAGTGGTCCCTTGCATCTTTACCGACGTAACAGATGTTGGCCAGTATTGGGTTCAAACCTGTAATTCCCAGGCCACATTGAATTTAAGTAGTGTTGGGTCTGGGTTTCTTCCTGTTGTTGACGGCCTCAGCTCCAAAAAAGCAACTCAGGCGCAAGCGGCGTGGATTGTCAACAACCTGAACGGGTTCGCTGCAAAATTTAGATCGATTCAGTCATCGTGGGTTGTTGCTCCATTTGTATCATACAGCGCCTCACTTTGCATCTCTCTGCACCTATCTGCATCTCTTTGCGTCTCGCAACTAAAACTGTCGAGTCCGGAACTTTCGGGCACAATCTGACGACTTCTGTGGTGACTATCGTGACTTGTGTTTTTTGCTGGGCTTGTTCGCTTGGTTGCCAGGAACACACCCGCTGGCTTGTCGTCTCCCATCAAGGTTGTCTTTTCCCAGTCACAGAGGGGAAAGGCTGGTGGGCTCAATGAAGGGTGGGAACTGTCCAGACGTGTCTTCTTTCACAGAGGTCAATGTAGGAAGCATGGGAATCTTTGCACCCTTAAACTTCTGCTTGACAGCCCATGAATGTAGATTTAATGAAATTCAATGTAGCAGTCCTTCCAATATCTGATTGTGGCCACATTTGTCTGTCCACGGGTTGCACAGGGTGCATACCGACAATCGCCCTATGAGCAGCAGCAGCAGGGCATCCCAGCATCTTTAGCGTGGTCGTAGCATGTTTGATCGGAGTCTCTCCATGCCAAGGCCTGGCAACTTCCTTGCAGGTGGGCACCTGTGACATTTTTTTCCCGGTTTCTTCAAGACAAGAAATCAGCTGAAGCTCAGATGCTGCAACCAAGACACGTTCACCTATCATTTTACCTTTAATTCACCTATGAATCAGATGAATTCAACCAATGGATGGAACATGGAACTCAACTCGTGCCTCAAACAATGAATGCACTGAATCACGGCATTTTTGTGACTGCAGGTTTGGAGATTAAACTGGCGACCCACACCAATGATGGTGGAAATAAGATCTGGGTGGGTCAGATCCCATTGGGCACCAGCAAGGACACCGTTTTTGTGGGTGGACTGATGTGCAGGAGGTCATTTCGGGACCGTCCTGGATGATTGGTGAAACAAGATTGCCTCCAGGATGTCCTATGGCACGAGTTCACCAAATTTGGCCCCGTGTGGGTCGCAGTGATGGCTGGAGACAGATGGGATGACGTGCATGACAAGTGGCATGTTGCAGGAGGAACCCTTCAGAGATTTGCAGCGATTCTCCAGTCCAGATGCGAAACATGTGGGTAGGATGACGATGATGACCATGACGACGATGATAACGATGACGATGATGATGATGATGATGATGATGATGATGAAGAAGAAGAAGAAGAAGNGAAGAAGAAGAAGAAGAAGAAGAAGAAGAAGAAGAAGAAGAAGAAGAAGAAGAAGATGATGAAGAAGAAGAATATCATGCGTTAGCGCTTTCTGGAACTATAAAGAGTAGGTTGTGAAATCACTGTTCCCTTACCACAACAGATATGTTTGTCGGCTTCCTGTTTGGCAAACAGTATCCCATTGGTAGACACCAGATCTGTTTTTAACTGCAACCAGGTCCAGGATGTCTACATCCGGGATGATGGCAAGGTGTACGGACGAATGTGCCCCAGCTGAAGGATTCAAAAGGAGCACCTCTTTTAGATTTTCTTCAACACATACGCATCTAATTGAGATAATATGCCAATATTGGATAAATGAGATGATTATCAATATTGACCTTCACAATGATTCTCAAATTTACCTTGCTCCCAAGCCTATCAGGTGGGGCTTCATCACCTTCATGGATTCCAGTGGTGCCAGCGAAGCGCTTTCGGCTTTTCAGTCAAGGGGCTCAGATTTCTTTCGCTTGGCAGATTTCAACTTGAGAAGCTTGTTAGGAATGTTGAATGTTTGTCAGCTTCATCACCTGTTGTTGTTGTTGTTGTTGTTGTTGTTGTTGTTGTTGTTGTTGTTGTTGTTGTTGTTGTTGTTGTTGTTGTTTTCGATGTTGCCCGCGGATCGAGCACGAATGGATATTCAGAAAAAAATCCAGGACCGGTGCCGTCAACTCGGGCCCACAGGCGTGTGGGATGGGGTATACAGTTGGACACGTGACCAGTAGACATGGGAAAGGACAAATTGAAACCACTATATATGGGCTTCAATTTGACTAGTGGTGCAAAGATGTGGATCTCTTTTTCAAGTTCCATAGTTTTGTTGTGAAATGATACTTCCTGGAATCAAGATGCAAGTCGAGGGAAGTGTTTTGGATTCCACAATGACATCTAGTTCTAAAAGACAGAAAGCTGTCAGCAGTTTCCAACAGTTTCTAGCAGAGATATGCTGTCGGTGGCTCACAAATGATGGACTTTTCGCAGCTTTTGACGCTGACCGTCGCCGCGGAAGGAAAGCGGAACACATGCAGATGAATCATTTGGAAATTTCTCATGAAATGCCCAAGTCTCGAAACAGCAGACGCAATCTAGCTGGACTTTTTTTCTTTAAATTTCGCTAAGCTGAAACTCTGACCATCATCCATGCCTGCACCTTTAATGTTGTGATACAATTTGAATCGTGCTTCGGGCGTCGCTGCTTTCCCTTGTTCTGCCGACGGCCAAAGTGTGGGCAACCCATATCTGATCCATATCTGATGGAGCTGGAGGGCTTGTTGCAAGACTACCAAACCGATGGCTGCATTTTTCCGGTGCCCTGGCGGTTTTTGGTCTTTGGCATGGCAGTTGGCTGCAGTGTAGGTGTTCCTTGTGCCGTGTAGACCTTGTGCCGAGGTGAAGGGTCTCATTTCAGCTGAACGCTTGGATGAGATCGATGCGTTGCTGTCCAAGTTGGTGGCCGATCGACCACAGGTGGAATTGTTTCAAAAGGGCAAAACGAGGTTTTCACATCATAAAGATTTACATGATTTAGAGCCAACCTGTGACCACACTGAGAAATCTCTCTCTTCATCTCAGAACAGATCAAGATCAAACGAGCAGTTGTGGCATCGATTGCAAGTCCCTTCAAGGTCGAGAAAGGCGACGAGAAAAACTTGGCTCCCGAAGACTTGTTGAACTTGCACCTCACTTGCAAGGTGCCAACCACCCCGATGCCGTGGCCGAAGCCATGATCTTGATTTTTTAAATTGTCTGTGTGATGTCGATCATGCCGATGTATGAATGCTGTCAAAGAAGACATTTGCTTGTCGAATTGGCTTTGTGGCCTCCATTTTTTTGTTGACGGTACAAATTGCTCGCCTCGGATCAGGAGGTGCTGGAACTTTGCCGGGAACCGCAGGTGCTGCGCCTGGTAGCACAAATCCTGGGGACCGAGGACTGGTGGTCTTCAAGTTTTGACACGGAAAGAGGATGAGAAGATCTCAAAGGAAGCACTAGATAGACATTTGAAGATTTTCTTCTGAGTCAATTGGGAGTTCTTCCTGGTTGGTTCCTTTTCATTTTCCTTGTGGTTGTTGTTGTTGTCGTTGTTGTTGTTGTTGTTGTTGTTGTTGTTGTTGTTGTCGTTGTGGTCGATGTTGTCGATTGTCNACAGACTTTGTGACATGCTCGTAAGACCTTGTCTTCTGAGCCACCCCGCATGCCGTAGCTGCATACGGGTCAAAGTTACCAAAACTCAAAAGGCACACTTTTTGGCCAGCCATGGGTGGCAAAGGAAGGTATGGAGGAAAAGGCTCAAAAGGAAAGCAAGTCAACACGAGCACAAAGGGCGGCGTGCGCCCCGGCGCGGCACTGGCATTGCCCAGCCATTACACAGTTGACATTCTTCGCCCCTACCACAGCGAAGACGGTTCAGTCTTCGTCAAGAGAGCGGGCGCCTCCCGTGATGGTGACTTACTTTCCCCCGAGGGCTTGGCCCAGAGGGTGAACGCCACCAACTCCGAACTGCTTAACCGCCCTGGCAAGGGGGTGACGATGCTGGCGGGGACCCTATATTCCACGGTCTCTCGGCGATCCAGTTCGCCGCAGACCACCCGGAAAAAAACGGCCTGAACTAAGCGGAAGTGCCAGAGGAAGTGCTGCTGGCCGCAAAGCGCCTTCAAGAGGCGCAGCATACAGTGACAAGTGCAGAACAGATCCGTCCGATCCGGACTCCGTAGATACGTGGCGCAGGACCACGATCCTTGGTGCCCATTTGTACGTGACGGGGCATGTTGAAAAGCAATCCTTCCCGTTGATTTGTTTTTGAATTTGTTTTGTTGTTTTTGGTAGGGCATGTATCCAAGGTCAAATTTCCTGTATTTACAGATCTGTTGTATAGTACCCCCTTAGAAAACTTTGTGATCATGTGGGTTTCCTTGAGATTTCAGAAAACAAGTTACCTTCAAGAAACGTACCAAAAGTAGATTTGCGAAGCGGGAAAACTCATGTTATCAAGATAGCATCAGCGTGCCGATTAAAATTCAAAATCTGGAAACATGCATATTTTTGAAGCCATCAGATTGGGATTCCCTGTGTTCCATGCATTTGCATTCCTTGTCAAACTAACTTGTTTTGCCACACCGCTGCTGATCAGGCTGCCATCTCAAACCCATTGCAGGCGCAGTATGTTTTCAAACGCCGAGGGGAAACGTATATATATATATATATGTATATATTTTACCTTTTTGTAAAGTGCTACGCGTTTTTCACGTTCGGTTTCACAGCTAAACTTGTTTGAAAGACATCCCGTGTTGAGATAGACATTGGGTTACCATATCAGTGTTTTATGCCAGTTTGCCTATATGGGCCATTTCTTGACGATGCGTGATTTCAAACTCTTTTTTGTTTGGATGTGTCTTGTTTGTTTCTTCCACCGCACCGGAACACATAGAGGAACAAACAGCATTTTCAGACACTACAAATCGCGTTTTCGAAAACCATTCCCTGCACGGCTGTTTTTTTAGCGACATTTACCTGAAAGAAGCGCTGGAGGTGTTAATTTGCGTGAGTTTTGGCGCTGTGGCCATTCCTGTCTTTTTTTTGCTTTCAAAAAACCAGGAAAGGCTCATATAGATTTTGAAACTTTTTCCGGAAACAAACGGGCTGGGAATATTTTTTCCTTCCTAAAACAACAATGGTTGCTTTGGAGAAAAGAAGACTTAAGGCAGTTAGGGGACTTAGCAAAACCTAAGCTAAGTCGACTTAGCCCAACAAGCTAACTCGACTTACCCACCATTCTAAGTCAACTAAATGGCTCAAGACCATAAGTTGGCAAAGTGCTTGTACAGCACTTGCCGCTATGTCAGCTATGTCATTTGCAAGCAAGCTATGTACATAGCATGTCTTGCATGTAGTTAGTAAACGACCCGAACCTCCAAGAAGTGGCCCGTTTAGGCCAAAGGATCCCTTCCTGAACTAATTAACCAAGGATCCCACACTCGGACTGTTGCGGCAGAGGGCACATATCGTCAAAGATCTCTGGCCAAATTTATTGGTCGTCTCTCCGAAGCCATTCGCCAAACTCACCCGAGTCGTCTTGTGCTGAACAATCTCACTCGCACCTGGCCTCGTGAAATCCCGAGGGAACTTGTCTGGCCCAGTGCTCTTGAGAAAGCGCAGCAACTTTTGAAAAAGGAACAGAAACGATTCAAGATGGCAAGACTGCCACACAGTGGTTAAAATAAACACTATTCACCTTGCCTCCGGCACTCTTGCAGCAGCAAGCCAATGAAAATCCAGGTTGCAACGCCCCTCGTTCAAATCAGGAGGCCATTGAAGCTATGATTGGATTTTGGCAGCAGATCTGGCAAAGACCTGTCATGCCAGAAGAACTTTCGCGCGCGCAAAATAACAGCCTCACTGCACCAGCAGGGCCCCAAATGGCCCAAAGCGATTCTTGGAAACTCACCGCCAGTGAACTCGTGGCGACCGCTCGCAAGAAAAAGACTGAAAGTGCCGGTCCTGACGGCTGGACCGCAGCTCAATTGCAGCATTGGCCCTCAAGAGCCTGGCAAATATTCAGTGAACTTTGGGAAAAGTCGGTCGAGGTCAATCAAGTTCCTGATGTTTGGCGACATTCCAGACAAGTCATGATCCCTAAAGCTGAGGGCACGTCATTGACATGAGACCGATTGCAGTTCAACCCGTGATGTGTCATATCATTTCTTCTGCCTTTGCTCGACGTACCAGCGCCAGAGAATGGCTGCAGACAATCGTCCCAGACTTCACGCATGGTGCTGTGGCTGGTAGGGATGTAGCTACAGCTTTGTTGCCGCTCCAAGAGACCTTTGATGATTACGGAATTATCATCTCACTGGATCAAGCAAAGTGTTTTGACCACGTTATCCCAGAGCTTGCTCTTGGTCATTTGAAACATGCCGGCATGCACCCACAATGGATAAAGCACTTTACTTGGACATGGTCACACACCAAAAGCGGTGGGTGCAGTTTGGAAGAGCCACGCACCAAAAGGTGTCGACATCAATCCCTCAAGGATGTGCCATCGCACCTCTTGCCTTAGTAGTTTTTAACTACGGAAGCTTCCAGAACGGTCCAACAATTGCCTGGACCGCAGGAAACATTAACTCAGTCCGTCTATATTGATGATCGTGCAGTCGCAGTGTCTGACCCTCAGCTTGCAGTCAAAGCCATCAATACATGGTCCACTTGGAGCACTCGCCTGGGTCTTAAAGAGAATCTTCACAAACTGCAAGTTGTATGCAAGCAGCTTTCTCACAAACAAACCATGTTATCACTCGGTGTGCAGGAAAAATATTTTGTGCCTTCCACTCGAATTCTTGGTTTAGATTTTGCAGTAGACAAGTCTGCACTTGGTCCGACGGGCCAGAAAAGGAAAGACACAGCTCAGAAAATCCTTTCTCGTTTGCAAGTTTTGCCTATGACAAGGGGCTTCAAAGAATTTTTGTCTAGAACACGTTGCCAGACAATCATCTCCTGGGGTTGTTGGATGCAAGGTCACGACCCTGAGTTTGACAGGTCTTGGATCATGCAGTTGAAACGAAGTATGGCTTCTCGAGCTTTGTGGACTTTGCTGCAAGGCCACTGGGTATCATCCACTCTGACAGCAGATATTGCGTGCGTTTCACATTACATCAGAAGTGTAAATTTTTGGCACACTCGAAATGTTTTCATCCAACGGGGAACATGGGTTTCACATGTCCGAAAGATTATGCAAAAAGCAGGCTTTGCACATATCAGTTTTGGTCACTTCAGACACCCGATTTGGGGTGATTCTCGGTTTTGCATGACACAGTGGAAGCAGACGTTTAAGACCTTGGCTCATCAACTCAGAGAGGTTTGGAGAAGAGCTCTCTTCAACTCTTTTCTTTCTCATTCACGGCGAGACTCTCGATCCCTCAACGCCGCAGGTGTTCGCTACAACGAACAACAAGTGACTTTGACACGAAAAATCTATTTTTCTGCTTCCTCAGATGAAAGAGCGCGGTGTGCCAGAAAATCCAAGCTGGGCAAGTCACAAATCATTGCCCCTGGTGCAATGGCAACAACAGCTGCTTGGGATCATGTGTGGTGGGAGTGTCCTTGCTTTTGCAGTGGCAGACCAACACGTACATGATCCTCTTGCTGACAGGTTGGGATGGTCGATTGGGTCAAACTCTGAGGCAAAGCACTTGATTCACTACATGGCCGAGGTCCGTAACCGCATTTTGGCGGGTATCGGATCGGTCAGAATTAGCTTCGCAGATACGGGCCCTGCTGTCCTTGAGGCACAGTGTCCGGAGTAGGAGGAGTAGGAGGAGTAGGAGGAGTAGGAGGAGTAGGAGGAGGAGTAGGAGGAGTAGTAGTAGTAGGAGTAGTAGGAGTAGTAGTAGTAGTAGTAGTAGTTGTTGTTGTTGTTGTTGTTGTTGTTGTTGTTGTNGTAGTAGTAGTAGTAGTAGTAGTAGTAGTAGTAGTAGTAGTAGTAGTAGTAGTAGTAGTAGTAGTAGTAGTAGTAGTAGTAGTAGTAGTAGTAGTAGTAGTAGTAGTAGTAGTAGTAGTTGTAGTAGTAGTAGTAGTAGTAGTAGTAGTAGTAGCAGTAGTAGTAGTAGTAGTAGTAGTAGTAGTAGTTGTTGTTGTTGTTGTTGCTGCTGCTGTTGTTGTTGTTGTTGCTGTTGTTGTTGTTGTTGTTGTTGTTGTTGTTTGTTGGTTGTCGTGCGTGGCAATGCCTCGTGATGCCCTGGGAGGATCTCAGTGTTTTCACTTCGAGGATTCTTTGCAAAGAGCCTGGCACAGGGAAAGAGATCGTTTGGCACCAGGACTGGACAGGATTTAGATTCACATAGATTCACTATTTTAGTCTTTTCCTAATTGATTTTGCAGTTTTAGCAGGTATTACCAATGATAGTCTGCTTGAATTTAGCTGCAGGGACAGAACGAGGCAACTCATGACTCATAGATACTTTGAAGGCAAAGGTGATATTCCGACCAACAGGTCCTTGTGTTTTGGGCCAGGACTGGAGATTGGCAATATTAAGGGAGACTTCACTGCGGTGTTGTCCAAATCATGATTATACAGTATACACGATTATACCGGCTCTATGGATGTCCATTGATTGCCGAGGAGGATGAAGATGAAGAAAATGAAGGATCATGATTTCTTTAAAAACACTTGTGTGGAGACTGCGCCAGCCTTTCTTCCAGGACTCCAATTACTGGCCGCTGACAGCACCCGGCAACGTCACGCCATCGGCCCAGCTGACGCCTGACGACGTGGCACCGCAGGTGACGTCCCTGTGGTTGGCCCTGGACCCGGTGACGGAAGAGAACGGCGCCATGGAGGTCCTGAGCTTCCGATCGCAGCCTGAAAGCTGCCGCAATTTGCCCAAGGAATTTATCCTGGACTCTGGTGGATCTACTAATGGCCCTTTTGCTTGCATAAAGAGCACAACAAGTAATGTTTTTAGTGTTTGTGACTTGTCTTTTGGTTGGCATTGTTGCGAGGT
Source organism: Breviolum minutum Mf 1.05b.01 (assembly GCA_000507305.1). NCBI lineage: Eukaryota > Dinophyceae > Suessiales > Symbiodiniaceae > Breviolum > Breviolum minutum. Next base: position 9,532 of record DF242284.1, on the reverse strand, counting down.
GACATATGTCTCACCAGGTCAAACCCCTTTGCAGATGAAGATCTAGATATCTGGGATTGAAGGCTGAAGAACATGCTTGTACTGTCGATCATTCAGGTTTTGACAACTTCAACCTCTCCTTGGATGAGAGCAAGCTGAATGTCACAAAGCGTCGGAGAGTCTGCATCCAACGCGGGGAAGCCGAGTTCCACTCAGCCTACACCATCCATCGCTCGGATCCCAACCGCAGTGCATCACGGCGCATGGCGTGGATTGTACGTTACTGTGCCACTGGGACGCGGGTGGTTCCTGGAGTGCGTGGATCTTTTGATGAAGGCTACCGCCTGGTACCTGTCATGGGCCGCGGCACAACCCCAGTGGAAGAGGTGCAGGGGTTCTGCTCGGTGGCCGAGAAGGAGGAGGATGGCCGTGCTCTTCGCAGTATCTACAGGCCTTGTTTTGGCAATGCCGTGAAGGAGCTGAAGAAGTGAGGTGAATCGAAGCCTGCCAAAAAAGAGCACGAACATAGGAGTGCATAGAGACTCTTGCACCACACACTCTGCAGTACACTGCCTTGCATGCGGAGGCAGGTAGCATGCCCGGCATGCCCGGTGGCTGTGGCATGCCCATGCCCGAGCAGCAACAGCAGTCCATGCCCTAGTTTCCTTCAAGCCTTGGGCTGGGGTGCTGCGGTTTTATGGGTTGGCCGTCAAGATGCTGATGAGTGTAGACTTTTGAGTTGAAAGTCTAAGTAGACACACAAAGTAGTGTCTATCTGGACCTGGATCTTATACGGATATGTTTGAAGACTGAGACATTTCATTCGTGGAGTCCATGGATGATCTTGACGCAATACAGATGTGTACATATCAATTCAACAATTTCTCATAGAATCTTTTACTATATACATGCAAGATACATATAATATGATAGCCACTCCCTTCGCAGCATCCTAACAAAGCTCGCACTGGCAGGCCTTTGCAAGTGCGGCCACGTGCCGACAATCCTTGCAAGCTTGGACCTGAGCCAAAGTTGGGTTTTCCTGGATTGTGTTTTGTTTTGGTTTGTTGGTCTAAGCCGAGGTAACTCAAGAACTTTAAGTAGATCAGCAGCGCTGCATTTATGTCTTTTTTTTTCCACTCGATCCGGAATCCAGGTTGTGGGTGGGTGGCATTCCACAGGGTGCCACGCAGAACATGTTGAGAGATGAGTTCAGCAAGGTCGGCGAGGCTGGAAAAGTGCATGGGTTGCCCTTGGCGGATGGTGACGGTTGCAGGCCCATGTTTTGATCGTTTGGGAGCGATTGCAAAAGACCCTGATCATTGTGTTTCTTGAGCCCAGATTGGAGCAGTGAATGTTTCCAACTGTGATGTCAGAGATGCCACGCAAATGCAGTGCAACATTTCAAGAAGAGCTTGAGCTTGTTCCACTGCACATGGTGTGTCTGCATCACTAACGAAGGCGAATTCCACCAACACGTTCGGATACGAAGATATGTGATTTGAATGTTCACTTGGATCTCCGCGGATCGTGGGTGCCTTTCTAAGTCAGTGCCGACCTCACCTGTCGCACACTATGAACATTCATAGTCCAGTATCCGTTCAAAACTACAGTGATAGCAGAAGTGGATAGTTTCAATCGCTATCTTGCTGCATAGGCACTTCAAAAGCAAATTGCAAGCGTGCATGTTTGAGTGAACTTGCAGGCTTTATCATAAAATCAAAGCGTTGAATAGCGAAACCTAGCCTCAAAGTTTTCTTTTTCTTCTTAGGGGATGCCATTACAGAGAGATACTTGGATGACTGAGACAAGGTTAGCGAAACACGCTTGTGAGGGCCTCAAGCAAAGACATGTACACCATCATTTTGGGGCATAGCAGGCATTGGTGCAGCAGTTCTTTCTGCAGCTCATACTACAAATGCCAATCAATTGTCAAGAACTTTCAACGCATGGCGTTTGCCATTCAATAATTGTGGTGAAAAGCTGAGGCCTTATATCGGACGACTTTTTCTCAGTGCATCTTTTTCTATTTTGGAGTTAGAAACAGGATGTGAACCCATCAGAGTAGACAGCTTGTATGACTGAAACCAACATGGCAAGCAAAGGGAGCCAAAGGGCAGCCGACATTGATCAAGCATCTGATGTTAAGTAGAAAATGCAGAAAATCAGAAGACAGTGCATTTTTTCTGAAAGTTTCTTCCAATTATTGTTGAATCATGTTGAATTGCAGATTCATTCCCATTAGGATGGTCCCACCGACACGACCCTTGGCTGGGCCTCATGAAGATGAACCCTGGAGAACGCGTCAAGGGGCTCTACATTGAAGTGTGCCATGGAGACATTCGCAAATAGAGTAAATGTCAGATTCAACGCAACTAAAATTCAGTAACGATACTCAACTGTGAGAAATGTTTCAATGTGGCAGTTTGGACAGCAGTTTGAACATCATCTACACAGCGATAGTGCACTGTGAGGAATACGATGTTCGCGAAATCCTGTGGGGACTGGCCCTGGCCTGCACGATTTCGTGTAGCAGCGTAGCATGCATCATGAAAAGATACATTCAACAAGTCTTGTCAGAGTGCCATGCATTCTTCCAATATGTTCACATCACACTCTGGACCTGGGATGAAGTAATTGATGACCATGCTGTGGCCAAAAAACCACAGGGTCACCAAGCACCACCCGTGGCTTGAAGGGCAATTGCATAGCCACACCCTTCAGCTTGGTGGCAGGTGGTGGATGTCTTTCTGAAAGATGATGGGCAACGCACTGGACGACTGTAAATGCCTCAGCCGGAGGTTGCTCTCAGATCTGGGATCGATGCTAGCAAAATAGTGGTATGTCGAATCTTAGCTTTATGGGTGTTTCTGAAAGGGGGTGGTTGACTATGGCATGCCACTGGAGGGGAACTTCATATCTACTACCGCAGCTGTTGGATTGGATAGATGTTGTGCAGGGCACAATATGGCTGTAGATGGAAACGCAGACTCGTCAAGAGTGTCAACATCAAGGCGACTCCGCACTCACGTCATCTCCCTCACCCAATTATCAAATGTGGTGATGATTTGTTGATACCGCAACATCACCAGCTCCAGAACTGTGCAGACCTCACATCTCATCGCAGATCTCGCCTTTGCCAGCACGTAAAACATCACGACATTTGAACCTGTGAACCACGTCACTGCGCAGCGGATGCCATGGCATGCCGTGATGTTTGCTACGTTCTTGCTGGCGCAGTGCTCTCAGTTGACCAAAGAAGTGCTTTCCGATATTTGCGGTACAATATTTCTTTAGTGTACCTTAAAGCTTTGGGATTTCAGTGTGTTTCTGATTGTATAGTTGGGTCATTCCCTCATCGCCCTTTTCTGCTTTTTGACACATGTTGGGTGAGCTTGCCAAGTTTAGGTCCCCTGTTTTCAGCGGTTTGATATTGGCCCCAACTTAACTTCAGGTTGCTGTCAGTGGCTTTCTCAGAGCATGTTGAGCCCCTCGCTGGGGGCTAAGAAAAGTGGACACTTCGAGTACACTAGATTATGTAGCGGATCGGAGCCTTAGTTTGTGATGCTATGTGAGTACATGGCATCACTTTCAAACAACTTCTGTCCGACATAGATGCGGTATGCTGTATACGGCGCGCTACTGTATCACATAAGTCACAAATTATACGTACGACCAATATGTACGACCAAATCGTGTGATTCTGGCCTAGATATCCAATATTCAACGGAAGCGAAGGTGACACATATATGCCACTGACAACATGCCTGAGCCGAGGTGTTGGGCGAGCAGTGGCAGAAGCAAAAGCCCGGCTGGTCCCAAAGAGGGGTGGCCGTGAACTTACCAGGTGGCCCAGCCCAGAATCTGAACTGAGAGAACTGAGAGGGATAGGAGCATGTGGGAGCTTAAGTAAAACTTCATTGGTTTGAAATTTGAAAGCCATTTGGAATTTGCCAACTGAAGTTGAAAGACATGTCTGCTGCGTGAACCAGCCCACTCATCCCCAGTCATCTTAGCTCCAAAGGTTGTGTGACTCCCGCAATTTGCCTTTGGTGGCTCAAATGGGTGTATTACGAATGACTGAGAGCGAAGAAAGAAAGCAGAAATCCGTGAACCTGGTAGCACTTTGGCAGCCATGGCAGAGACTTTTGCCTTCAATGCCGACATCCAGCAGTTGATGAGTCTCACCCTCAACTGGGCAAGGGAACGGTGCGGTTTGAGCAGCATGTCTCCTCAAATAACTTCAAGATCTGTCCAGAAGAACATGCATCACCCTATGGGGTGATTTGTTTGAATCATTAGTCATTTTCCTCATATTTGGCTTAAGCGGCCTATTGTGCAGCCTTCCGAGGTCTTATCATCAACACGTTCTACTCCAACAAGGAGATCTTTTTGCGAGAGTTGATCTCCAATGCGTCGGATGCCTTGGACAAGATCCGGTATGAGTCCATCACGGATCCTGACAAGATTGAGGCTCCCATGGTAAGGGTAGTGATTGACAGGTGATGTGTCAACAGGCGCACAAACACCCTTCCTAAGGTTGAGATTCAACATGATACAACATGATACAAAATGAAATAACTAATTTGAGAAGGATGGCACACTGCTGTGGTTTGATCTTGTCTTGAGTCGTCTTTTTTGACTCGGCCTTCAATTATCTAGAATCTAGAATAATTAGCCTCGTCGGATGAAGGCTCAGCCCAACTTCTTCATCAAGATCATTCCGGACAAGACCAACTCGACCTTGACCATTGAGGACTCTGGCATTGGCATGACCAAGAACGAGCTGATCAACAACCTGGGAACCATTGCAAAGTCTGGGACCAAGGCTTTCATGGAGGCCATGGCAGCTGGTGGCGATATCTCCATGATTGGACAATTCGGTGTTGGCTTCTACAGTGCCTACTTGGTCTCGGACAAGGTGGGAATAACAAAATAACAAGAATACAGCAACCCAACTCTGAGATGACTCAACTCTAAGATGCTCACCATGAGCGACGATAGGGTCACGAACCCAGAATCTGCTAAAATGGGGCGGGCAGGTAGGCAGGTAAACTGTTAGAATGCGGCTGTTTGGTTGACAAAGTGGTGGGCGAACAGCATCATGTGAGTGGACACGGCAAAGGTCATGAAGAAAAGAAAGAACAAAGCGTCCAGAAGGAAGTTTCCAAGACAACAGCAACAGGATGGATGCGGTTCTTCAGTTGGATGTGCGAAAAGAGTAGGTGGTGCTACCAATGAAACTTTCGTGGTCATTCATGGAGTTCCGTTTTGATCATTTCCCCTTTGATCTTCTCCGTGCTCATCCCTAGGCATTTTGACATGTGTTTTCATACTTGCATTTGCTTGGTGATGTTCCGATGTTGCGTGTGCATGTTTATTCGAAAATGAGACGGAAAGCCTATAGCTGCATGAAAGTTGGCAGACGTCGCAAACAGCGACGGAAAAGACTTCTTTGTGGCGTGGCACTGCTAATTGGCACTTTTTCCGCATTATCATTGTTTGGTTTGATGTGGTCTTCAAGCCTGATTCCCTGCATGGCTGCTCCTCTACCTAGAAGCATTGTTGCTTCCTCGCTGCACAGAGGTGGAGAACTCAATTGGCGCGGAGGCGCCAGTGGATCGGCCCCTAGTGGCCGCAAACGTAATGAGAAGCTTCTCGCTGGCCAGTACGCTCCTGCAAAGCCTGAAAAACTTGGTCCGCTCAAAACCTGGAAACCTTTTGAAAGCTTTGACACAGCTTGTTGCAAGACATCTGGCTGCTCCGAGCCGACCTGCTGAAACAAGTGATTGGACGGTGGTTTCTCGCAAAAAGCCGCCGAAACCTCGACAAGTTGAACTGCGTCCTCCTGAACCCCTACCTGCTAGTGGAAGGAATGTCGAAAGGAAAAGGAAAAGCTCCAGCAGCTGTAGTGCATGCTGGCACAAAAGGAAAAGGAAAGGGAAAACAATCTACTCCTGTGAAAGGAGCTGCGCCGCATGGAAAAGGCTCGTGACGCCTGCGCCTGTGAATGCGTCCTGGCACCTTGCATTCAAGTGTGTTCACACGGTCACCAATGTTGCTAAGCTAGAGAATGCATGTGCAAAAAGTGAGACTGTCCTTTTTGCACCGAAGAATGTGACAGAACTGGACGAGGGTTGCGCTTTCCTCCTCGGCCAACCAGCTGCCAAAGTGAGCGTTGCCTTTCTTGAAGATGACCCAGACTGGAAAAGCGCTGTTGAAACATGGTTTCCGAAATGTGTCTTTCAGAATTTGAGACCTTCATGAGACCTAACGGAGAGAAATGCACGGTGCACTATGCTGCACTAACTGCGGGGGCACCTACACTACAAAGCTCCTCCTAGCCTGCCAACCCTGAAGCGCCCGCGGGGCAAAACCATTGTCCTGAGATGGATTGCCGATGAACGCTTCAGTGCAAATTTCGCCAAGACCGAAGCAAACCCTGGAAAACTTGCGAGGAGTTGGATTGCCCGTCTCGATTCGACAGCACCTGTTCGAATCTTCGATAGTTGGGGATGGGAGTTGCAACCGGGAGCTGATGGTCATACCATAACAGTGTGATCAAAGGCCTGTTTCGCGTTGAAGAATCGGTGGCAGCAAACCTGCTCCTGCAAAGTGGAAGGTCTGCTGATAACCAGCGGTGGTTTGTTGAAAAGTTGGGCCGCGATTTGTTATCCGGGTATCCGGTGCACCTTTTGACAAAGACCTTGCAGTGCAATGGGTGGAGAAGCAAGATCAAGAAACGGAATTTGCACATGCTACTCGAGTGGCCAAGCTAGCTTCCCAGCTTGGTGTTGCCCGTGGTGTGCGGCAACTGGGAGTTCGCCGCGCTGCTACAGCGGCTGACAAAGAAGCTCGCGCCACAAGAAGCCGCAGACGGAAAGCTGTCAATGTGCCGCGAGAATATGGCTATGAAGACATGGAGGAATTGCTCCAAGGCTTGGGCTTTCAACATGTTGACATCACCGGCAGTGGATGGGCTTTCCGTGCTGCATTTGCAAACTCTGAAAGCATGAAGCAAAGGCAGACGATGGCAGCATAGTTTCAATCATTGAGATAAAGTTTGTCGACCAAGAAAAGATGCAGAAACGTTGCGCTGCATTACCACAGGAACGTGTTACTTCCTTCAAACGTTTTTCGGCTAGTGACGGCTAGTGCTGCTAATGACTTCAATGAGGGTGACATGGTTGCAGAAGATAAAGGTCTTGCCGGGCACAAGGAAGGCGAGAAAAAGCGCTCCAGCGCAACGGAAAATGCCGCAAACAAGCAGGCGCGTGTTGGCCCTCCGAAAGGTTTTTTGTTAGATTACAAATGAGGGTGGAGGCAATTGTTTGTTCCATGCCATTGCCAAAGGACGACAAAGAACTCGCAACATTTGGTACTATGACGCTATTCACAATGAAGGTGAAACCATCGTTCAAAGTGACGAAAAAATTTCAGACCAGGAAACAATGGAAATTGTGGCCGTGCAAGAAACAGCTCGATGCAGGAAAATTTCGGACGAGCCCTTGCATTCTGAAAACAAAGTCAACTATCAACAAAAGACTGTGCAGCGTCCCTTGGTGATGCTAAGACCACACCTCTCCATTCTGCTCCTGAAGTAGAGGCAGATGCAGGAACTGAAGCGATGTCCATCAATACTGCACCAGGAGAAAAACGCTCCAACAATGAAGTTGACGACAAAAGTCAAACCAAAAAAGTCAAAATGGCTTCGTGGTATCCACAAATAAAAAATCGTTCCTAATCCTGGAGGTGGAGATTGCTTGTGGTATGCGCTTGCAAGTGCACTCAGCACTGAACAGCCCCAGAAACTAAGAACGCGTAGGCAAATTCGCGCCCTTACTCACAATTACATGAAACGAAATTCTGACCATTTCCAAAAACATTTGGACCGAACAAGGAAAATTTGATGCCAGGGGTAATGTCTCCAAAGACACGTGGGAACATTACTTGGAGCAGCAAGCAAGAACTAGTACCTGGAATGGTGCACTGGAAATCAACGCCTTAGCGCTGCACAGAATATTGGTGGTCACAGACGATGGTACAATCCATTCTTTCATGGAATCAGCACCTGGTGACCCGATCATGTTGTATTGGCAGAAACGGGGGCACTATATGAATGGATCAGTGGAGCAGATGAAAGTGAGTGGCTGGAAGCCAAGGCTCTGCAATGTGAAAGTGCCCAGCAGAAAAACCAAGCCCCACTGTCGTCTTTTGCAAACAGCAAAAGCCAAAGTATTTGAGGCAGAACACCCCAGTTGCAAAATAGTGTAAAATGTTCCCCCATAAACTTAAACTTATCTGATTTTGTGTCCCACAAACTCACAGACTTTGCCAGCGCCCACCGTGCTTTGCAAACAACACTGCCTCACAGCCATGCATATGAACCAGACACACCTCGTCGCCGCCTGATTGGAAAGCAAACGGTAAGTGATGAAAACCATGCAAAATTTCCTGACAGACCTACACCTTTTCAGTGGATTTGCAGTGCCAATGGGCAGTCATGGCGCAAACGTGGCGGGCACGCGCCAAAGCCCGTACAAATCATATAGCTACTGCCCATCCAGGTATCCCTTCCACTGAATTTCTTTCGTTACAGCAGCCGCGCAAGATATTTGTTACCAATTGCCCCTAGCAACAAAGAGCATGGACTTGTGCTACTTGCCGGCAGGGCATATCAAACCAATATAATCGTGTGTCTATTTGGGAAGCAGCCAAAGCACACCTTGGAAAATGCAGCCAGAAAACCGTGCGTGAAAATCGCGCAGCCTTGTCTAAGACCGGGCTCTCTTCGGTAAAATTAGGATATGTGCAGCATTAGAAACGAACAAAACATGAGACCAGCTTCAACCCCCAAACCAACGCCACGCCAGTGCTGTTCGCCATTGACTTTGTCGACCAAACGAAAGCATTTTAACGTATTTTAACGCTCGATTTTCCAGATTTTGGAGTGCGCACACGACCTCCTGGCACAATGGTTTTAACATATTTTAACGCTCGATTTTCCAGATTTTGATCTGTTCCAGGTGCGTGTGATCAGCAAGCACAATGATGATGAGCAATATATCTGGGAAACTCGATGAAATCTCGAAGTTGTTTTTTCTTGTGAGCTGCGTGTTTGTTTTCGTATTGGGGTCGTCTCCCAATCAAAAAAACGCAGGGCTGTTGTGGGGGCCACAAACGCAGACAAGCTAGGAAAGCGGCGCTGGTGGTTCGTTTACCGTGCAGAAGGCCTGAAAATTTCAAAAAGTTTCCAAGTCGTAGCGCAGTTGAATCGAAATAGCTGTTTGATTTTTCATGTGAAGGCAGTAAATGTAGCTATTCCCTGACAGGACACAGAGCTGGTCCATGGAGAGATCAAGCGTGGCACCAAGATCATTTGCTACTTGAAGGAGGACCAGTCCGAGTTCCTTGAAGAGCGACGCTTGAAGGACTTGGTCAAGAAGCACTCTGAGTTCATTGGATTCCCAATTGAGCTCTACGTGGAGAAGAGCAAGGAGAAGGAGGTCACTGACAGCGAGGATGAAGGAGAGGCTGAGGAGAAGAAGGAGGA
>DF242283.1:2470-60131 GCA_000507305.1 Breviolum minutum Mf 1.05b.01 | reverse complement strand
TATCATACATACATACATGCATGCATGCATACATAGATACACACATCCGTACATACGTACATACGCACATGCAATATATACACATATATATATATATGATTTTCTTGCATACTTTGTGCAGATGTAAGAAGCGACCACTGTTGGGAAGTGGCACAGGATACAATAGAGTTTGTTTATTTGATGTGTTTGTGCCCATCCTTAATCCAATATCATAAGGTACCATACCGAGTGCGGTGGCTCGTTTTGACAACACTCAGGTTGTCGCAGCTGAACGAAGATCTTGTCAAGGACTCTGTACGAAAGCGTGCTGCGAACGTTTCTTGAGCTGCAGCTTCAGTGTTGACGGGGGAGTTTACAGCTATCCCAACATGGATTGACTGCAGAGTCCAAGATAAGTTGCTAGATGAACATCTCATCAGATGGCAATCTTGTGTTGCAGGATAATGACATGTCATTTTTTTTATGTACACACACATATGAAGTTTTGCGCAAAACGTTTCAATATATTTGAATATCATTGTTTGGGATATGGCCTATATCTCACAGCTGAATGATCCTTTTTCAAAATGCTCGCGTGATTTGGCTTTTGGAACACTAATGACTTTGTGCATGTGATGCAAATTGATGACTTTGCGCATGTGATGCAAATCGATGGTGGTTCGTTTCAGCTTCTCCTGCCACCCTTGGGAAGGTGCCATTTGTTCGTTCTAAACCATCTATCAGATCTCAACTTTCACTGAGTAGGATACCAACCAAGGATCTGAACAATCTTGCAGAAGATGTCGAGACCGTGCGCCAGAACGAAAGAGTTTTGGTTCGGATGGCAATGCATCCGTGGTTCGAACGCATCACGATGGCGGTGATTTTTCTGAATGCCATTTGGAAGCTCGGAGCAAAACGAAGGCTGGAGCTACCAACCCGTGGACTGAAAAGATCTGAAAAGCACAAAAGGATAAAAGGATTGCAAAGGTGGTTAAGCAGGAGGAATCCTCACAGAATATCGCAAGATGGCCTTCAATCAAATAAAGTCCTTTTTTTTTTTTGAAATTTCAAAGAAAACAAAGTACTGAGATTGTGGATATTTATTCTTAAATTTGTTTGACCTTTAGAAAATGATCAGATTTCAGAAGTCAGCCCAGATGCGACAATATGGTGATGTATACCAATAATTGATTCAAAGCATGAGATGAAATCAGAAACTGACCAAGGATTTCAGTGGACATCGAGTTCAATGATGCTGACATTCTCGCAGAGGCTTGTATAAGGTATAGGGCCGGGTTCCGTCAAGCGTTGACTGCGTTGTCACCACTAGGAAGGCAACTTGGTATTTGGATGTATATTTGAAACATGCTGTAAGGTTCTTGTGATTGGCCAGATGTCTCTTCGTATTGACCTGCCAGGCAGATCTTGGCTTTATTATTGTCGAAAATATGTTTTGCGCCTTCTTCACTTTTGAGCTCATTCTGCGGTACATGATGTTCGTCAGAACATGGTTGGCACTCCAAGATCCATGGTTCATGTTTCTTGGTGAAGCTATTTTGTCAGGTCTTTGTAAAAGACACAATTATATTTCATCCTTGCGGCTGCACGGTGGGAAATGATGCTACACAGGAAGCTGAAAAGGGGGTTCACCAAAATACTGGAAACATGCAGGTGAACCTCGGTCTGAGGTTTGATGTCTTCCTATTGACCTTGATGATATTTGAGACCTGGCTGGTTCCAATTGCTCATCTCATGACTCAAAACAGTGGAAACAGCATCTTGGCCTGAAAAACGGGTGACTTCGATGTGGTCGGGAAAGAAGATTTGCAACCATAGAAAGCATTAGGAAACTATGTAGGGTCACAAAAAATCACGGAGGACAGCAATTGCATAGTCAAATGTATGGAAGGACTGGAAGCACGGCAACCACAATCATTGCATGTAATGTAAAATGTCAATTCTGCTACCCCTGTATTCGAATTGATCGAATTGATTGAGAGTTTTGCTACAGGTTCACTACTCCCCGCAAGATCTCCATGCGGAGCGACCCAGGTATCACAGGTGGTGCCTCCGTCCTGCGGGTGGCACGTGTGCTGCGTGTCTTGCGCACCGCGCGGATGGCGCGCCTCGTGCGATTGATGCCGGAGCTAATGATCCTTATCAAAGGCCAGGTCTTAAAGGATGATGCAAGATAAAAGTGAAGACATAAAGAAAACCTCGCTGAAAGTCTCACGTTTAGCTGGATAAAGTCGTTCGCTCGCATCTTCAATCCCTGGTCAGTGATGCAGGAATGATGGTGGCCTGTCGATCTGTGTTGCTTGGCGGCAAAATTGAGGCAATAGATTTTTCCAAGATGGAGTAGAGCATGTGCATGTTGGAAATGATGTTTATAGTTTTGACTGTAGATGAAGATGTGGTGTTTTGTGTTTGCAGTACTTAGGCGGGCTCAGAAAGAAACTTTTTGGTGTGGTCTTAGCAAGGGGCAACAATGGTTAAAAATCGTTTCTGTAGTCGTTATTTCTGATGAGATGGTACTGGACGTCTTACACGCCAACAGGGTTTTCTGGTTCTGAGGAAAGGTGGTAGGTAGTGTGAAATTGCCCCATTGGCAGTATGCACCTGTATAGCAGGATGCAGTCTGGCAGTCTATTGCCCTGTAAGGCGTTATATCATCCCTTCAGTCCCACATCAAGATACACTGATACACCCATGTCAGCCAAGATTCTTCACCTTGGTCTTACTCCTTCTCTTCACCTACGTCTTCAGCGTGGCCTTCATGCAATTCAGCCGTGGCACTGCCCTGGAACAGAAGTTCTTCAACTCCATGGGCACGGCCATTTGGACCTTGCACCTTGGGCGATGTTTTTGAAAAAAAATCCATCCATTTTTGGAAGATTAAGAAACAAGATTGGTTGACTTCAAGTGGAGAAGAAGATGAGTTGTTTCCAGGTCAAAAAATGGCAAAAGCCGCTGGTCACTATATATTTATATTTGTTTATATATGTTTACATTTACATATAGTAGATTATAGATAAATTATTTAAATGTGCATAAAGTAATAAGCAGAGTTCACATATATACATAATTTGGGACTTTTACCGAAGATCTAGTGATTGGACCCACTTCTAGGTGGTTGAAGACCCACCATCAACAGCCTGAGGATTTTGAAATGCATCTTGACTGACCAGCAGGTGATCATTGAAGCAGTAGCGGAGGACCCAATATTGACGCGTCCGAACACTGCTTAAGCCTTAAGCGTTTCATGTTTTTTTTCCTCCACATGGTGAAAAATCTGTCAGTCCCAGGAAGATTTCAAAAACTTGCACTTGCAGGAGAGTTGGGTCATGGCCATTTTGATGTTGTTCTTCATTCTTTTTGGATCCCTCACGGTGATGAACATGCTGTTGGGTGTCTTGGTGGAGGCTTGGCTCAGTACATGACCTCAGCGGTTAAAGTTTGGTTGCACAGCGTGGACAGGCGATCAAGACTGTGTCTACCATCGAACGGGAACAATTGGAAGTGGACTTTGCCAAGAAGTGTTTGTGGGAAATGATTGACAAAGGCCTTGGGCAAGATTGTGCGAGAGGGTGAAAAAATTCTCGCCGATTTATACTTGTACAGAGTTTTTGTTGAAGCATCATTGGTTATGACATATCATGACCACACCCAGTACCCAGGATCTGAAATCCTTCATGTGCCACAGGACATGCAGATCAGGATGGTGACAACCGAATCTCTGAGGAAGAGTATCGCAATGTTTTAAGGACTCCCCAGGCATCTCGGTGATTCCATGGCATTGAAGAAGATCGAAGCATATTGAAATATATTCAAGCATTGGATGGGGAGACTCTGATGAGGTGGAACATGATGACAACAGCCCTAAGGCCATGGCAGCTCTAACAAGCCTTGGGGTGGATGTGGAGGCAGCCTTGGACTATGGCCTCTTGAGCTGTGGATAGCGGATTTCGTTGGTTTGGTGGCAGCTGTGGCAAGTGCCAGCTGCGCTTTTTGGGGGTTGAATATGTTGTTGTTGCAATTACTTATGGAAAACCAGATGCAGCTACAGTATCATTGAATTGATTTAAAATGGATTAGAAAGGTATCATGCCAAGCAAAGTGGTATGTTGGTTCGAGCGTGACAGACTTGCCCAATGACTTCCTGATTTTAAGACTTCATATGCAGCAAGAGTATCATGAATGATATAAGTTCTGAACGGCAATGTGGAGATGATTTATTATGTTTTATGCGGTCCATATGCTTGCTTAATATTGTTTAATATGTCCCAATATATGCAGTGGATTTTTACAAAGTGTCATTGCATGATACGTGGATGATACAGATTGATAATATCGGATGTGCAGGAATCATGGCTCGCAGATCCCCACAGTATTCACCAAACAAATTCAGCAGTTGAGGAGTGCACAATGGTGCACACTTTGATCTTGTTGTGTTACAGGATGATTGTTTGTCAGCATGTGCGATAGGATATGGAGATGCACAATAACTACAGATAACTACAGTACCCACGGTAGAGATATACGAATTGCATCATGGTTGTCGAATATGATGATAAAAAATGGTATTATTGTGTTGCAAAAATGGTCTTCTAAAGGAACATATTTAGTTGCATGTGCCAAGCAATTTCTATAATACCTGAGTAGTTTTGTGGGCCTTCTTTGGTGATGAGTTGACTCAGGTCGACTCCTATTCGAAGATGGTGAGCCCTTGACTTTCGGTGACTTCATGCGAGGCATTCTCACCTTACGTGGCTCCAACCAGACCACCGTCAAGGACACCCTGGGATACACATGCACACACACCAATTCAATTGAGGTCAGGATGGTTTTTGGGATGGAAATAAATAGATTGGATAAAGACTGGACAAAGACATATTATGTATAAATTATACACGAATTCAATGAGTAAGTTAAGAAGTCATGGTATGGTAATGATAGCATTTACAAACAGAAAATATGAACACATATGATGTTCGTATAGATCATTTGGACTCTTGGACCCTTGTAGTTTCAGTTTCTAGACACTTCCAGCGGAAGATGAAGCTCCACCACAGCCGTTCAAAGGGATCCACAAGGGGATCTACGGGCACAACGTCATCGCCTTTGTTTCAGGTTGACATAAGTTTCTGTGAAGAAAAATAGTCGCAGTCAGGAAGACAGGGAAATATGGTCTCAAAACAGAGACAAGGATAGAAAGGGTACATACAGATAAGTGCAGATGAGCCTGGGATTGCAGTGCCTTGCAGGCATTGCAATGTCAGTGCTCCAAGAGTCACTAGACGCACTAGATGTAATCATAGTTTGTGGATCCACAAAAAACCACGATCCAATCTCCCATTCTACTTTTACCACTTTGCATGACAGGACATCGTGGACCTCCGCAAATTCACAGCCGACGAGTTCTCTCACATCCATGAAGTCCTGAACGGAATTTGTAAGTTCTTGGTCGCTATCCCTGTAGGATCCACGGTGTCCGCGTTGGATTAGTTTTGCATCATCAGAGCTGGCACCACACTTTGCTGCGATGACTTCAACGGGATTTTGAGGGGCATTTTTGATATATTGTTTGATCAGATCCTAATTTAATATCTAATAGTTGAGAGGATTCCATACTGCATCATTGGATGTATATCTATTTATGGAAGGAGTAGTGTGTACCTTCGGGATGGACGTGTTCAAGCGATTAAGTGAGGGTCGTAAGGGTCGCTGGTCGTTTCATGGTTGCAGGAGGATCGGGACACGTTGCACCAACTCCGCCATCCATGAGTACGGCTCCTGCACATCCGATTGCACATCAGAATCTGAACTCCCGAAGCAGCCCTTGAGCTGCACAAGGATCAAGAGATTAACCAAACGACATCAGCTAGGGTGGTCAATACCTGGGACAATTCAGTGTTATGGGATGCCATAGCAGAAAAAAAGCAGATAGGTTTACATTTGCAACTGCATGTAGATGCATGTAGTATTGCTAGGCAGGCCAGTTTGCAGGAATATGTGGCTGTATATAGCTTTACCATCGTTTCCCTGCAAAATAAAGCAAGATGTGAGATCAAAACGAGGCGGGGGTGTTCCAAAAAGAAGATGGATCTCATGATGTTCATATATGCGGCAGAATGTTTGTCTATGAAAAATCACCCTGCAGAGTTTGAAAACTTGATCCATGTGCGAGATCGCCGAGATCTTGTGAAATATTGGGAAACGATTTCGACACGAGGTATATAGGGGGTCATCCATCCATATATTGTGAATGAACAATTAATATAAGCGCCAGCTCGCCTGGCCCCAAAGACAACATACTGTAACTTCCGATGGTTGTTGGGCCAAGGTTTCGCCAGGTCCTCGTTCGCTTCAGTGGCCTCCTACACGGTGACAGAGGAAAACTCCCGAAACAGTCTCGACATCACGCACAGCTCTCAGTAAGTTTCTAGTCGGAATGCTTTCGAATCAAGGCCACCGAAAATAGAAAATGGCTTTGAGTTTATGTTTAGTTTTTGATTTGTTGGACTGCTCAATAAAAAGCGATGCTGTTGGAAAGAATGTTTTTTTTTCATCTTGAAAGACTACGTTAAAGGAGATGCATTTGGGTGGCGTTATCTCAAATTCTTGAGCTTCCAAACTGCCCGCAACCTGAAGCAGCACAGCAGTGCTGTTCTTCAAAGCTCACAGCTTTGAAATGCTGCCCTGATATTTGGTGGCTGCAGTTTGAGCGGAGTAGGATGCAGGATGCACTGTCTCCTCAAAATGAGAGCAGAAGGCAGAACCAGGGATTTGGAAAGCTGAGAGGGGACCAAAGAAGAAGCAAACATGAAGGATGCAAAAAAGACAATGATGTGCAGCCGTCCTACATATGCCCCTGGATAGTTACACGAGTTGTGAATGAGTCAGTGCAATTTATCATTGGTGTCAGCTCGTGAAGCGATGCTAAGACATCACGCTTGCCCTTTGCAGCTCACGCTGTGGTGCTGCCAACCCGTAGTGCTGTTTGACCCATTCTTTTCCGCATGACTTTCACTTTGCCTATCAGATGGAAGTATCTCGAATGGCATTTCACAGGAGTCGAGCTGCACAAAGTATCGTGGATTCCGTGGATCATGAATTGTGAATGATTTGTCATGTGGATAGCCATGTGGGTTTGGGCCGGAGAAGTGCCAAAAAAAGAAGCGTAACAAACTTCGAAGGCACCAGGAGTTCCTGACTTCAGAGGCTCCCCATCGCAAAATTCAGAATCTTGGGCAGCAAAGCCTTCAAGTTTGAAGGTTTGTGAGGTTTGACATTTACAGGAGTGTTGCCATCAGAGTAGGCCAGGTGGTGGATCTATACTTCCGGTAATTGAAACAGTGAGATTGCTACTATATTGCTATCATTAACTATCAACATGTATTACTACGATAGATTTTACTCCTGTATCTAAAATTGCCTCATGATACTACAGACATGTCCTCAAGGTCATCAGCATGAAGTTGTTGAATGTCATGGGAAAGTTTTGCTGCAAATTTGCGTGACCAATGCTGACGATTTGACCTTTTTTCAGCAGAGATTGCCCGCACAAATGGAATTGATATGCTGAAATGACACCATATCTGGCATCATTTCATGACTTTAATTGGCGCTAGCAATGTCAGCTTAGTCGAGCTTTGATGTGCTAGCCGCCCTGCATGCCGTGCATGTACCGGAGTGACTTCGGAATCTCACAGTCATAGATGAGGCTGAAACCTTGTGAATACATGAAATTAGGCTGCGTGCAGACATTTTGTCGCTAACCAAACGAAGACGACCTCTTACAAAAGCATCAACACGAGATGTGATAGATGGATCTAAATCGAATACAAAAGAATAATTTTGAAATAGACTCATATTTGAAGCTCATGCATGGCAGATGCTGCAACTATGTGAATGCAAGCAGCAAAAGCGTTGAAGGCAAGGCTTATCACTGTAGAAGTCACTCCAGATTCGAGTCCGAAATTGGCCTTGGGTATTGCCCATTCCACTCCAATCCTGTCGGATTTTTGTTGGGTGAGTTTTTTGGCAAAACCCGAAATCGGCTTGCAATCGTCATTGACCATCATTGACCATGAATCCATTGGTCCTTGCATGCGACTGAAGGTCCTTCAAATGTGACTTCAAGGCCCCAGCTTGTATGGGGTTGGCAAATTGGTGCACGACCTATGTTGTCTCATTCGCAACGTTTTGCAATATGCCAGCAGGATGGCCCATTGTTTCTGCTTGCTTCTTTACAATATGCCAACGTAGTGCAAGTAGACAGCAGAAATCTACAGAAACAATCGTAGAATTTTCACTCGACTTTTTTCACATCAGCATCTATCAGCAAGTCGGCGCCCAAAGAGAGCTCCATTCAAACAAGCACTATCATGTGTAGATGGTGGTTTCAGACATCCGGACATATATTTGATTTTAATCGTGATGCCCAATTACAATAGATTCAATAGATATCAAGAGAATTCCATGCATTCTAGACAATGATGTACTACCTTTGCTATCCTGCACTGATATTTTTGCACATGCAAACGCAAAATGGCAAGGATTCATTGGCAATCCCCATGTATCAATCGTATACCTTAGGCAGTTTGAAATCACCACCTATAGATTTTTTCCAGGTGCAGACCCACCTGGCGCCAAAATAGATGGTTCGCGACCAATGTCTGAATAGGACACGTAGCAAACGAGAAAAAGGACGCGTTGCGTGGCAGGTTAGAAAGCTTCTTGATGAACTATTTGCTAATAATTTGGGGTTTGATTTGGACGGATGGCCACAATTATATGAAGCATTGAAGCTTATACTTAGCGGAGTAGTAGTCGTCCTCGTGGTAGTAGTGGTAGTAGTAGTAGTAGTCGTCGTCTTCGTGGTAGTAGCAGTAGTAGTAGTAGTAGTAGCAGTAGTAGTAGTAGTAGTAGTGGTAGTTAGTAGTTAGTAGTTAGTAGTTAGTAGTACTAGTAGTTAGCAGTGGGAGCAGTAGGAGTAGCAGTAGCAGTAGGAGTAGCAGTAGGAGTAGCAGTAGCAGTAGGAGTAGCAGTCGGAGTAGCAGTAGCAGTAGCAGTAGCAGTAGCAGCAGTAGCAGTAGCAGTAGCAGTAGTGGTAGTAGTAGGAGTAGTGGTAGTGGTAGTGGTAGTGGTAGTGGTAGTGGTAGTGGTAGTGGGTGGTAGTAGTAGTAGTAGTAGTATACTAATAGGAGGAGGAGGAGTAGTGGTAGTGGTAGTGGTAGTGGTAGTGGTAGTGGTAGTGGTAGTGGTAGTGGTAGTGGTAGTGGTAGTCGTCGTCCTCGTCCTCGTCCTAGTGGTAGTGGTAGTGGTAGTGGTAGTGGTAGTGGTAGTGGTAGTGGTAGTGGTAGTGGTAGTGGTAGTGGTAGTGGTAGTGGTAGTGGTAGTGGTAGTGGTAGTGGTAGTGGGTGGTAGTAGTAGTAGTAGTAGTATACTAATAGGAGGAGGAGGAGTAGTGGTAGTGGTAGTGGTAGTGGTAGTGGTAGTGGTAGTGGTAGTGGTAGTGGTAGTGGTAGTGGTAGTCGTCGTCCTCGTCCTCGTCCTCGTCCTCGTCCTCGTCCTCTTCCTCGTCCTCGTCGTCGTCGTAGCTGCTGTTGTTGTTGTTGTTGTTGTTGTTGTTGTTGTGGTTGTGGTTGTGGTTATGGTTGTTGGTGTGGTTGTTGTGGTTGTTGTGGTTGTTGTGGTTATTGTTGTTGTTTTGTTGTTTTTGTTGTTGTTGTTGTTGTTGTTGTTGTTGTGGTGGTGGTGGTGGTGGTGGTGGTGGGGTGGTTGTTGTGCATGTGAAGTTGTGGAGTTGTCGCAGCTCACAGCTCAAAACTTTCCAGAAATTCACCCGAAAGCACTTCGTGGCCCGGCGTTTTGATCCATGTCTGAAGGTTAGGAGCTGAGATTTGCATCATGAGGGTGGAACGTGATGGCTTGGTGATGTTTGTAGCAGATTCCTTGAGTAAAGGAGTTCCAGCATTTTTCTGCCGGCATGAGACACATGTGTTGAGAGAGTCTCAGCAAGGGATTTCCTTCTTTCAGTGCTCCCCTGTTCGACAGCGACATTGCTGTTTGACGGGGAATTTGTGTCCATTTCTTTGTGTTTTTGGTCTTCGTCCATGACAGATCCTGATCTGCCCGGACAAATTTCCGAGCAGGTGGGCACGGGGAGATGCAGCCCAAAACCCTGGGCCAAGTCACAATCCATTCGCATGTTTGTTTTTGTAAAGTATATTTATTTCGATTGTTTCAGAGTATGTGCATACATATATAAACATATCTACATGTGCATAAGCATATATATATATTTAGAGATATTTAGAGGTATATACGATCCGTACATTTGGGGGCCTGCCAAGACACTGAAAGAGTGGGCAAATAACTTATCCATTTTTATGAAGGGGACCCTATTAACCTTCTTTATCCACTCTTACTGTTTTTGCAGGACCCAACGTATACTTATTATACAGCCTCAAGCCTTGTCAAGGTACCTGCAAATTGAAGTTGCATTCAGTAGTGCACAATATATAACTTGCATGTTTCCTGTGGCTTACAAGGTCTAAGAATGGACTGAGTCAAAACTTTGGCATGAACGTTCAAAGTGTTGTGCGATTGAATATTTAATGTCCTATAAAATAGGCCCTGCTGAATAGGGGAACATCAAGAGACAATATCGAAACTTAGATCATGGCACATAACCACAGTGAAAACCAACGCACTCTGTCCATGACATTGTGTCCATCCTGTTTCCTTCAGACACTTAGACACAACTATATATAGACTATATAGCATTTGACAATGCGTGCGATTACTACTGATCATCTACTGTATGTCTATTTGTATATGTGTAACAAATATCTGTCATATACAACTAAATTTGCAGCATAACTCTAGTACGACACGCAGAGGTTCTGTTGAATACCTTCCTGTGGGACAAGAGGCACTCCTTTCGCGCCTTGCCTTGCAGCTTTGGCCAGGCAATCTATACCGATACTGATGACGACGACGACGACCAAAGTAAAAGTGGCCCTCACGCTGCTTGGATTCTTGATGAGGGTGGTTTCACTTGGTTTCTTTAGTTTGTCTTCTGTTACTCTGGAGGCAGGAAGGAGAAAAAACCTGAACGATAGAACAGCTAAATTTGGTGAACAAAATTGCTGATCGCTAGTTGTGTCCATCGCTTGCTTTTGCTGATTGGGGGACTTTTGCTGATTGGGGGACTGCACCACGAAAAGCAAGTGTTTCTACATGCGCTGACAAGGTTCCGACTATTCACCCTCCCAGCTTGCCTGTGCTTGCGCCAAGCGCACAGCAGCGAGATAGCTCCAAAGGCTCAAAGTCATCACGCAGCTTGAGTGCCAATACCACTGATGCTGTCCCCAGCCAGCACTGGCTAGGATGGGAAGGTCAATGTTGTGGCAATTAGATCAGGGATCGTCTTTTGCAAGTCGATTTATTTGTTTGCCTTATGAATGCTATCTTTGTGTCTTTGTGTTTGGTTTGCTTGTTTCAATTTTGCTAGAAGCCCCGAAACACTTCCAGCAGTGATCACATTAGGTTTTGTTCAGAAGTTCCGATTTGAAATCCAATGTAGCACCCGTTCTTTAATTGCAAAGCTCGTAGCCAACCAGAACCAAATGTTTTCTGCCATCCTTGTTTGTCTGACAGAACCTGGCTGATCTTAGGTTCCCATATCATGTGGCCCATGAATAGTGCCGCTAGTAGGACTTCTGGTGCTACTAGTACTACTTCTAGCACTAGTACTACCACCTCTCCGCATCACCCTCCCTGCAACACTGAATTAGACTATTTGCAAAGATTTCAAATTATGATTTTGAATTATATATTTGGAATATGCATTATAATAAGTATACATGTATTCACAAGTTATGAGAATAGAAGATAACTTGCTCCAAGTCCCTACTGGGAAGGTCAAAAGAGACTCCAAGAATTCAGCTCAAGAGTTGCAGCGGACATTGGATAGTCTGGCTGCCTTCAGGCCCGCATGTTGTGACGGCTGCAGCTAATGGCCTATTTTTCAGCTTCAAGATAGGAAATCATAGGAAATCATAGGAAATCTATCGACATGCGCAAAGAGTAATATGACAACAGCAGAGCCACAGAACCCCAGAACTCATATTGTTGTTCCACCATGTTCCACCCATGGTGGAGTTTTCGTGTATGTTTTCCGCCTCAGCATACGTGGAAGGATCGCTTTGGAGACAAACCAACTCCAATGTCTTCGTTTGTTTGATCATGAGCTCGAGAAGTTGAAAAGACATGGCCCTGCAGATGCTTGGCTTCACAGTCGTGACCATTGGAAAAATATATGCAACCCATGGCAAACGATTCACAAAGATAATGGCATTTCATTGTCATCTTACTGGCCTAGCAATTGGACCCTTAAGTGCTGGATCGCTGCAAAGAGGGGATCCAGGCAATCAACTTTGAAGTTCCTTTTCTTGGATTTTTTTCATCAAGAGGGCTCTTTTTGTGTGTGTGTGTGTGTGTGTCAGCGTGGTGAACACGGTATGTGGCGGTTTGAAATTGACCTGTTTCTCGTGCGTCATTAAAAGCTTGTTTTTGAGAGGCACCTTTTATAATGAAGCAACTTCCAAGAGTTGTAGGGACAAATCGAACAGCAGTGTCCACAATGTTTTAGATGTTTTTTTTGATATTTTTTGTTTTTGTTTGAACTGACTCAACTTCGTGTGCGCATATGGGTGCGTGACAGTGAGGATACCAATGGCCGCAGCAGTTACAAAGAGAGACTGTTGAAGCCAGGAGTTGATCAAGGGGTTCATGAAGTGGCGTGGTGAGCATTTTCCAACTGGTACCAAATGACATGTGCGGAAATTCTGAAAAGTTGATCTATGACGAAAGATTGTGACCTGTTGAATCATAATCAAATGGTTGATATTTCATGATAGCATGAAGATGCAATTTTGATTTCTGACTACTCAGATCTCCACATTAAAGTCAAAGTGAACAAAGTATGTCTTAGGGAGTTGAGGCAATCCCGGAGGGCCCCTGCATTACCTGGAAACAAACATCAGGAGATCGACTATCGTCAAGGGTAAGAAGCAAACGCTCCAGTGAGGGGAAAGCTGCGAAAGGGGAGAGGGCTCGAAGCGAACGTTCCTCCAAAGGCTCCAAAGGCTCCAAAGCTTCTCTCCCAGATGGCAAGGTCAAGGTGGAAACTGACCCACCCAACATCACGCAACAAAACACGGTTTCCACCACAGCAGCGACCTCTCCACCAGCATCACCCACAATCCAGTCCCCGGGGATGGCTTTGCCAAAACGGCAACGTCGGATGTCTTGGATCACGAAGCAAGGCACTGGATTTTTGGATACAAAAGCCTTGGAGGAAACCATCAAAGCCCAAGAGGCAGAACAAGAAGCTGAAGAAATGCTGGCAAAGAAGATTGGGACGGCCTACAGCCACTAAGCAGCAGACCTTTCCAACTAGAAATTCATGGAAAATGTAGTTGAAGATTTACATGGAATACATACCCCCCTTCACATGCCCCCTGGCCCAAATAACTAATGTACGTATCTCTAATTGCGCTCATCAAGTTTGCAGTTGGTCAGGGGCACAAACGTAACGTATATCTAAATATATATATATATGACATGTATACATATATGTATACATATCTATAAATATATAATAGATTTACCTCACGACAGAAATTCACCACCTCATGCACTAGCATAGCAATGGATTTCCCTTTTTTGCAAGTGTAGAATCATACCTCTTCAAACGGTCCATGTTCCATTGTGACTTTTCCTCCCTTCATGTGTTGGTCCTTTGACAATAAACAATTTGAGGCAGTGAGGCCAAAGTCCACAGGAAAACCTCGGAGGAAATGAGAAGAAGCGGCATGTGCCTTTGATGCAAGAGGGGAGAAAGGGATGGGCCACAATGGGGTGGTTGAAGTTTTTGTTGACAGATACCACGTCAAGTTGGTGTGGCCGGGTTCTGTTGGTGCCCGTGAAACAGCACTTCAATGCACTTTTAAGCAATGCTTTTCCATTCAAGCAATTTGGTCAAAGCAAGAAAACTGCAGCAAGTTTGCTCACTGCGCTGTTGCGAACCAAAAACAAGAACCCGTCATCGCCATGGAGCGGCAGCAAATGGCCATGGAGGCAGTGAATTCACTCCTCAGATTTCGCACTCTCTGGGACTTCGTGGCCAGCTTGGCATTTGTGGGAATTTTCATGGTGGAGAATATCTTACATGCCATGGACTTCGAGTTTGAGGTCAACAACATGGTGGTGCCAGCGGTTGATCCACTTCCGTATGAGTTTGCAGTCAGTTTGCACATGGTGCACATGATTTTTGGTTTTCCCGGTGCAGCCCTTGTACTGATGTCGGGCACTCCCCAAAGTCCCCAAAGGACCTTCTATGATGCTAGCCTTCATGTGGTAGCAATCACGTGGACGTGGTGGATCAACCGCCAGCGAACCTTGTACGAACTACGCACATTTTCAAGAACCTCTCCATGGCGGGCGCGTTTTACGTTCTGCAACAGCTGGCCAAAAATGAATCGCAGGGCGAAGCACCTTCTGTTGAAAGGCTGATCATGGCCCTCAGGCCCTGGACCTTCCAGGCTGTGCTTGGACCACAACTGGTTTTATTGGCAGTGCTGCCGTCTGTGCTTCAGTACCCCCTGCCTGGCTACACTGTGGTTTTTGCCCTGACCCTGGCGTTGCTTTCCCTCCAAGTTGCGGTAAATTTGATGATTTTCTGATGGGCATCGGCACATTTGACGTCACAATGGACCGCACTCTCGTTGATGGCTTGGTATCCATCACTACGGGATCTTGCTTGCCATATGCTTGGCATTCTGGTCTGGTTTTTTCCTTTGGTCCCTGGTGGCCACTCGCTTCAGCAGCATTGTCCTGTGTTATGCTTTCTTTGGCACCCTGCTGGCTGTAGGGTGCGCGGCCGGCCTCAAATATGTGGGGCTGGGAGATTTGACTGTCCTGTTTTGTTTTGGACCATTCCAACTGCACTGTATGTGGTTGCAATCCTTCACGCCAACAATGTTAGAGAGGGAGGCGCATGGACACTAAGCAGTGCTCTTAGGCTCCATAAAGTCAAGACTCAAGACTTTACTTCAGTATTCTAGTGGCTGGCAATGGCTGGCACACATCCTGGCCGTGGTTGCTGGTTGGAGCTATGGATGCTATGCATCCGAGTCCATCGACCAGCCAATCTACATGACCAGGATGTAGAGACTGCCAAGACGATGATGTTGTTCACTGTTCTTTTGGCTTTGGGTCTCATAACAATGCCTGGCACGGAGATTTCCCGCTTTCCTATGGAAGTTTCCATTTTGGTGGTTTTGCTCTGGAAGTGGTTGTTCTGAAAAGGTTCTGAAAGGCTCATTTTAGAATTCACTTTCAGATGGTGTGGCTGATCATCGATCAACCTGATGGGAAGAGTTGGTCAGGTTATTTTTCGCACCATTCGCTCGACATGAGCGGCAGCAGTTCTACTCACTATAGTTGTGCAGATGTTGTTCCGTAGACTTTATTGATATGATATGCGTCAATCAAGCTTCAGAGCTGAAAGAACAGCTGCAACTGCAGTCATAGTTGCAAATCACTCATGGCCAACCACTGCATTGCTACATCCTGCCATGTCAGTCGTTTCCTTTCGGCTGAGGTTGTCACAACTTAATCCTGAGCTGGCAAAAGATGTTGTCCGTGACCGTGCGGCTGCAGAGTTTGGCAAGCCACGGATGGAGATTACGAAAACCGAAGGCAAGTTGCTTGGCAAGGCTGGTTCAGATGATAAATTTTGACACCCGCAATGTGCTGAAATGTGGGAAGAAACACTTGGAAAGGTTCTGAAGTCCCACTGTAAGGTGTCATAGAGGCCAAAAGCTTTGAATCAGGCAGGGAATTAAATTTTGATGTGCACCGGCAAAAATTCACACCAAAAAACACCGAACCTCAAAAACCGGCAGCATATCAAAATCTTACATTTTTGGTCCAGCAAAACGGAAGTGAACTGAGGCTCTTCAATTTGGCATCACATCCACTTTTTGAGCGCATCACTTTAGGAGTAACTGAGCTGAACAAGAGCGTAGGTTGAATTCCGTGCGTATATTGCACTGATTTCATGACTGATTTCAATATAGGAACTAGCCCGCAGCATCCCAAGACATGCAAAACAATCGCAACTCCGGATTCCTTTTAATGCGTTTGGATTGCACACTTTGTTTGAATACATGTTTTTGTTGCTGCTGAATTTGTGGCTGTTCATTTGATGATTGGTTCAGATGTTGGACGCATAGGTGATTCTTCTCAACGCAGCTTGGATTGGCATCGACATTGAGTTTAACAAAGCAGCGCCTTGGCTGACGGCTTAGAGGTAGGGGCCCATTTGGCAAAGGACTCACCAAAGGTTTTCAAACCATGTCAAAAATGGCATGTGCTGTGAGTTTGGACAGAAACATGTACACGTGTACACGCACATTTGTACATGAATGTTACCATTGGATACAGGGATGTGGATATCAATTATATATCGTATCGCAGATAGCCTCCTGCAGTTCCTGCAGATTTCCTTCAGATCACTTCAGACTTCAGGACGTGCTTTTCCAAGCAGATCCAATTTTCATCATCATGGAGAACTTCTTTTGTATTTTCTTTCTTGCAGAGCTCATCATCAGGCTGGATTCACGTGTGCTGCCTTTACCAGAAGCACTCAGAAGCATCACTAAGCCTGACTTGCCTCTGAGTTTCAAGCATGTTGCATGTCTGGCTTGCGCAATGAATTTGCAATGGTCCAGAGCACAAGAAATAGGTTTGGGCTCTTCAAGAAGACCATTTACATTGTCAAGGACGTTTGGTTTTTGGCGGACCTTTTTCTAGTTGCTTTGATGACTCTTGGCTGGAAACTAACAAAGCATCATGCAATTGTTGTTTAAACTTCGACTTTCTGGTTACCTGTTTGATTATATATATATACCTCAATATTAACCTTGTGTCATATATGTCGGATGGCAATGACAACTATGAAACACATTCAAATCTAGCAGTTGGTAGGTCATGACTTATCGGGTTTCATAGGTCCCACATGGTGTATGATTTTGTCAAGCAATAGTATGACAGATTCCTGAAGATTCATTTCAGGATGCCAAGCCAATAGCTTACAGAAATGTAAAGGGTGCCAAAAGGGTGAATTGGGGCCTTTTTGAAGGTGCTGGTAAGGGAAGTCTTGGTAACTTGGTATTTTCTACGACTTGACAGTTCTTTGTGGATGTATCCCTCAGGATCTTGGAAACTTGGATTGTGCCAGTGGTTGATGCTGTGACCAACGGAGGAGGCAGTGGTATCTCCTCTGGCGCCTCCGTGCTACGCGTGGCGCGAGTCATGCGTGTCTTGCGCACGGCGCGGATGGCACGCCTGGTGCGATTGATGCCAGAGCTCATGATCCTTATCAAAGGACCCCGCGAATGATGAAAGACAAGAGAGTTGATGATGAGTTTTAGGGTTATATGATGGTTAAAGTGCACAGATATGTACACATTGTACACAAAATATCCCCGTGCCATGCTAGTCAGTGAAATTGGGGGGGGCTAGGCCCCCAAATGAAATTGTTCTCGACTAGTTATTTTATTTTATTTTTATCTCATGTATCCTAGCATAGTAGGACTCTTGGTGTAAAAAGGGGTTGGCACCTTGAACATGAGATCCCACTTTATTTGGAGCCCAGTGATGCCAGGGAATGAGCATGTTTGAAGATGTTGGACCTTGGGGTCCTTGGATTTTATTTTAAGGCATGGGGTTTATCAAACCAACATTTAAGGATTGAATACTTGATTTTCAATTTAAAAGTATATTTTTTATAAATGGCATATTTGTATATTGTTAGGTATGTATATAGTAGCATTTTTCATAGGTTTCCTTTTTTGAAAGTCTTGTAAGTTTTGAAGGAGGCTCAGGGCCTTGGATTATATTTGAAAGTCGGGGGTCGGCTTCACTTTGTTTTATTTCACAAATTTATTTGTGGAAATTCTTGGAAGAAAGGGGTCAGGCACGTTGATTTTTATAGTGAGCTGGTGTTACGGGGGGTTGGCCATGGTTATTTTTATTTTATTTTGGCAGGGCTCCTACCCCCCCTGGTGGCACCACACGGGGATACAAAATATTGTCGAGTTTCAAACATGTTCGTTTTGGTTTCGTTCTCGCTTAACAGCGGGAGGGTTACGGCCACTTGACTAGCATATTTTTGTGGTGGGTGGCCAACTGCCAGCCAGACGGTTTGCTGGAAGTCTAAAGTTAGTGTACCACATTGAACCGCTGCTGCATCGAACATGGAACATCACAATCACACTGGTAGCTTTACAGCTTGTGTGCAGGAATGATGGTAGCCTTCCGTTCCGTGTATCTTGCCTGCGCAGGGCAGAAGATGGCTGAAGTGAGGGTAGACAGGAGGTCTAGTTGTCGCTAATTCATGGTGGTGCTGCAATCTATAAGGGGGGCAGTGAGCAGGATGAAAAGACATAACCTTTGGAAACCAAATGTTCTAACTTTCACTTTCACTCAAGCAAAGTTCCCGGTACCTCGACCGGTTGCTTGATACTCCATGCTTGATGCTCCATCAAGTGTCTTTGACTGTGTTTTGTGATCAACAAGCCGGTTGTATTTTGAATATTTTGATATGTTTGATGCTAACTCTGAAAATCATTCACAATCAACACCATTCTACACGCATCCAAGCCTCTACAATCCTCCACCATGCACACCCGATATCCAGGTTCTTCACGTTACTTTTGCTGCTGCTGATTACCTACGTTTTCTCCGTGGCCTTTGTTCAATTTAGCCGGGACACACCTTTGGAACGCGACATTTTTGGATCAATGGGTGCCTCGGTGCTGGGGAAGTCTTTACTGATGGGTGTGAATTGCATCATCTGCCCATGTTTTTTTAAAGACAAGTTTTTATGTTTTCGTGTGTGGTGCATTGGAAAGCCAAAAAAAAAGTTACCATGAGAAACATGAATAGCCGATAGCCTGATGGCTAAAAGAAGGCTCGCAATGGGCCAGATCCATTGAACTGTGTTGACAGGCATGGCGGTCACAACACTGATCCTCAAGTGCATTTTGACAGATCAGGAGGATCTGATTCGCACCGTGACACAGGACTGAGCGTTTGCATTTCCCGAGCTTGTTGGTGGACAAGTGACAAATCTTGCACGATTTGCAATGGCGGATCGGTCTATTCATGATTCATTTTTAGTTATGTGGATATCATGTATCAGTGGTGGCTGAACTATCCCGACTGATGCAGTTTGTCCATCAACCGTATGTATATCCATGCAGTAGCTCATTCTCCTGTAAACTCGGCAGATTGATGGCATCACTGGCCGGTGTTGTGCAGGAAAACTGGCTCATGGGCGACTTGGCGATCGAGGTTTAGGACTTTGCTAAAGGGATCTAAAGGGCGCTTCACGTAGTGATTCCGGTGATTCGTGTCCCACAGACCTCGTGCATGTTGCGAAGTTGCTGTTTCATCCCTGCTTCAATACTGGTGGGAATCAAATCCTTATGCCCAGTGACTGCTCACATACCCTCACATGCACGTTGCTTGCAGTTGCTCATTCTCAAATCTCTCCCAAGCCAAACCACAATTGCTTGCGAAAAGTCGACTGACAATACAGGACAGTGCTACTTTGAAGGCTCAATTCCAATGTCCTTTTCCTAAACTCACCTTTGAGAACAGGTCTACTAGTCTACTGTCTTCTAGATTGTAGTATATATATGTATATATGATCCATACGGAATATATATATATATACATATGATTTCATTTACATTGTACCTGTATCATATAATGGCTTTGATTCTCAGGTTTCTTGCTTTTGACCTTCATTCTCTTCGGATCTTTGACTGTGATGAATATGCTTTTGGGCGTTTTGGTGGAGGCCAGGGACTGAGTGAGGACAGATTGCTTCTTTCACCACCCTCGTTTTCCAACGGTGCCCACAATGTACGGCGATGCTGGTATCTTTTTTTTTCAGTTTGAAAGCAGTGAAATATCAGCAGACATGCTAAGACAAGCCTGAAATTGAGCTATCTTCAGCAACTCAGCCACTCAAACTAATACGGTCAATCAAGCGCTTGGTACCCAATCTTCACCTGATGGAAAGGCCATCAAGACAGTATCCACCATCGAACGAGAGCAGCTCGAAGTGGATTTTGCCAAGCGCGTGCTTTGGGACCTCATCAACAGAGGACGGCATTTTGATGCATTTTGGATCATTTTTTGATCTCGTAGCCACGGAAGTTGCCGGAACTTTGAAACACTTGGAACCTACCAAATCTGCATTGGCAGGAGAAGCTGACACAGATGGCGACAATTGCATTTCTGAGGAGGAGAACTTCGTGATGTGTGATAAATTGATAGAATCGTTTGGACATGTCTTTACTTTTAGCTGAATAGGATATGATTGTTCGCAATCTGATATTTATAGATATCTCTTGTTGCAAAAGCTTGAGCTTTCCAAACATCTTCGACTTGAGCACACGGATGTGGACGCACCATAAGTTAGCACAGGGGACAGTCAACTCCAAAACATCCCCGTCCCCTCGGCACAGGAATACATGGCAGTTCTCCAGAAGCCAGAGGCCTGTTGAATGCTTTCGGCAAATGATGGGAATGACGAAAGAAATTGAAAATCTGAACTGGCCTCTATTTTCTTGAGGCAATGACTGCTTTAACGAGTCTGGGTGTGGACGTTGACGCCGCGCTTGACTACGGCACCTTTTCTGAGGGCCAAATTCGGCAGAAGCTGCATTTTTGCCAACATGGATCATCAATGACCATCATACACTGTCAGGAGTTGGAAGATGTTGGAAGTATGTACAGATTTGAGAGACAACATGAGAAACACACATGAGCGCCCGCCAAAACCTCCGACATTTTGGAACAATTACTATACACCAGGACATTGATACTTGATACTATCATGAAACTCTCAGGAACGATGGGGGTGACACAAAAAACGATGACTTTTGATACACATGTTTGCCTGATTTTATAACACACATTAAATCCTCAGGAACGATGAGGGACACAAAAAAAACGATCACCGTTTCAGCCACGGGATTTCGCGGATGTAATAGGTTTAGTCCGTTTGTCACATGAATGGAAACTCATGGAAATCTTACTCGTGATGTTTGTCGCTGTTTCCAAGCCCTTTTGAGTATCCATATTTTCATGGTGTAGACTTTTGCATGCACCAAAGTCCGTGCATCTCAACGGATCTGAGGCAAACTACTTTTCGAAGATGGTGAGCCTCTCACGTTTGGGGATTTCATGAAGGGCATTCTAACTTTACGAGGATCGAATCAAACTACGGTCAAGGACAGGGATTTGAGGGCAGTGAATCCTGATGCTTGATGTATGCAGTTCCATCAGAAGAGATTGAGTTGGAATCAGGATTGCCACAAACGACTTCTGTCGAAATAAACACATCCTTATCATTTCTTACCATATCCTTTGGAATCGTCTCAACACAATTGAAGTTGGCATTTGGCCACCAAGCTCATGCTTTGCAACGGCAGAGTCGTTTCTTGCCACTTGCTTCCTTGTTGTCAGGACATCGTTGACCTCCGAAAGTTTACAGCAGATGAGTTCTCTCATTTGCAAGGAGTTCTGGAGGCATCTTGGCTTGCTGGGTTTGCTAGACTCATTGCTCGTCCTTTGGAAAGATTGAAATGCCATCATCCACTCATACAAATAGTATAAATAGTGTGATGATGAGTACAGGCCTATTTCAAGTATTTTCAAAACGCCATTTGTACTCCATTTGGCATATGAACTTGTTGTGGCACTACAGCTTGCTGAAGCGTTCAACAGCCCTTGGCCTGGTTTTTTTGCCCAAGGTAGTCAACCAGCAGCTCTCGCTTGCTCGTCAGGATGGAGGCAGGGTGGGCCCGGGAAGTTAATTGTATCTATATAATAGCTGAAGGTCCAAATGAGACATGCCGTCATTCTTCGGATTCATGAAGTCCGGTGCAGGTTGGCGTAGCCAAAAAACAATTTTGCCTTCATCCTAGCAATGCCATGCAATGCCAGGAGCTGAACTTTCGCGGAAGGCATCGTTTTCCTCGTCGAGGTGTGGACTTTCGATGGATTTGTTTTAAGTTTGTTTGGAAAGCTTGAAAGTGTTTGATTGGTGATTGGGAAGGGAGCAGTTGTGTTTCTTTTGGCCTCTATCGCAACAAAGAGTTGAGCAGAGCTAAATATATAGCTGGCTAAAATGTATAGTCATATAATTAACCAAAATCTGCCAAACCTGTCCATTTGGATCCATTTGGAATGTCCTACCTGCACGGACCTGCAGGTGTGAAAGTGAGTGACGCAGAACTTGGCAGCAGACACAAAGGGTTTGTATCAAACAAAAATTGGACCGCCAAATGCCATGTACTTTTAGTCGGCAAATTCAACAGCTTGAACCTGAAATTCGCCTAGTGTTAGCTAGGTTCCATTCTTTCAAAATTACTCCCTCCGCGTGTTGTCGCAGCTTTGGACTCACTTTGTATTTTGCTACCCTCAGCACTTTTCCCTGAAGTGTCTTTTTTTGCCTGACGTGTTATTCTTAAAAGCTGAGTGAACAACGCTTCTTGCGAAGCAAGTGTTGCGTTCTGAAGATTCAGTTGCAATGATGCAGCGAATCATTGCAAATCCAGAGTTGCCAAAGACTCCAGCCTTTCGGAAAAGGGAAACGTCTCGTGATTTCTTTGATTTTTGTGGGGTCTAAAGATCAATTGATTCCTGTCGCAAAATCTTCACTGATGTCAGAGCCTTGGCAAAAGTCTCACCCGCCGGACCTTAGCGGAGCTCGGAGAATCTTGCAGAAGCACGTTGAGGGCGGAGTATGTCGACCTGAAAGGAATCTACACAGGATAATGGGATGCTTTTTTGAGGGGTTGCTTCAACTGGCATGAAAGTAGCTCGCAACAAAGTCCTGCAAATGAATCGCAGCTTGGAGGTACTCGATTAGTATAATGGACAGAATACTGCACCAGCAGTGGCAAATTTGCCATTGCAACTGGCAGCAGGATTTTTTTGTCCATAGAGAGTGCCAATGCGATTTATGAGAAACCTCAAGGCCAAGGGAGTTTCCAAGAGAAAGCAAACAATGCCATCCATAGGTTGTATGTCACATTTTACCATTTCTTTTCATGGTTATGGTCCTTGTTGTGTTGTCCTTCCCTTGTGCGCTTCAGCCAAGCTGGATTATATGCACCTTGCTAATGGTGTGTTTCAGCCATATCATTCAGCTGGATGGCTGCCTATGGTCAGCAATGATTTTCCACAACCCTTGGCACAAGCGACTTCTTGGGTGAAAGAATCAGGATGGTGCGGAGACTTGGGATTGAATAGCACAACGTACACCTTTCAGTCAGGTAGAAGTACGCAGCCCAATGCCTAGGAAAACCAAAAATAACTGAGCATGAATCACATTGAATCATTTGTTGACAAGATCATTTTTTTATATGCAGTCACAGCAGATCATAGCGGTTTGACCCGACCTGAGTACGGTTAGTGGGTTTCAATACTGAATACTGTATTTGACCTGACATATGTTCAGATTGACCCGGAATTACACGGTGTCTCAAGGCTGAAGTCCAGAAAGATTCCAAAAACGCCAGCCATGAAGCAGCTATATAGCGTATATAATGTAGAATATGATATTTATTTATTTAGGATTATAAAGTATAGGTTTATCAAAATTGTAAAAATATATCTTATATCAGTGTACATTGGAAGTAGGTGCAAGCAAATACCTACTTGTAGTGTTCCAATAAAATCAACAATTATATTTTTTCAGATACTCCATGTATGGCATATTCACCTTATTTGGCTTACCAATCAAGTGCTATGGTCGTAATGATGTCAATGTTTCTCTCTATCTATGGAAGTTGATGCTTCCAATGTTGAACAAGTGGGTACAGGCCTTTTTCCAGGAGACATTTTCCTTTTTGGTAGCAACCATTTTTGCTATTCTTTATGCTTGGGTCCCCAATCTTCACTCTCTACATATTCGATTTATGGAGCCTTCGGGTCTCATTTGGCCAAGGTCGATGGTGGGCAGCCGGCCTCGCAGCAGCGGGGGTTGCTGTCGGTTGCCTCAGCGCTTTCCATGGTCACCTGCACACCGGGTAGAGAGAATATGATGTATGGTATGGCTAAATTGCTAAATATGGTGACTTTTACCGCTACTATCAGCCTTACCAGTATGTATTGTTTTTTGTGAGTCTTTTGTTTATTGCAGGTGCTTTTTCCAGCTTGGTGATACGAACTTGAATGAATCCCTGTTCATCTCACTGGGAGTTGTTTTGAGGTCATGGCCAGCCATTCAGGTTGGGCGGCTGATGACTCAACGCCTTTATACTTCACATCACTAACTTTGAAAAGATGTGACAATGCCAATGCTCTCAATCTTTTGATTGGTATGAATATGTCGGATAGGTTTGGTATGTATCAGTATTATGCAGTCATAATCCTGAACAGATCGAGTCATATTATATATCATGAAAATATATAGTATATCATTGTTCATGTTCATATTATGCTTGTATGTTGTACATGTATTATTTTTGAATATTACTATATGCCATTAATATTTCACTAGTTGTTTCAACTTTTGCCCATTCTATGGAAAAACTTATGTTAGGTAATGGCAAGCACGCTAGCGAAGGATTCCCATTCAACTGGACCAGTAGCTCTGTCGAAGTCGCTGAAGTTGCCAGGTCGGCGGAACTTGGATTGTGAAGCTAAGCCGCTCTTGGTGCGGAACTCCAGGAATTGTCGCGAACCCCGTCTCCAGGTGCACATGCAGCAGCTGAGGTGAGAAATTGAGAAGAGCAGAAGAAGGTCAATAGTATATAGTATATATAGTATATATTCACATATTATATTTAATTTATATGGGGCAGTGATGGGCGGTGGGTGTAGCATCCCTCTCCGGACCTTTTCTGCTCTAAGCAGCGGTTGTGGCTCAACATTCATGTCAGTTGCACATCAAGACGGGAGGGATGAACAATGAAGCGAGATTAAAAACTCCAAGGCAAACCAAGGATTTCAATGCACAGTTGCTGCTGAGAGTCTGCTTGTCAATTTTTTTGGCCCACAAAGGGCCAGCAATGGAGGATTTTACATAGACAATATTCGATAATAGTTTGCTTATTGACACATAGTATATGGGGCGGAATAAAAAATACGCAAATGGTAATGGTCCGAGATGTAAATGTTAAAATCAAATGGTCGTACTTAATTAATGACATGAACTTGAATCCTCGTTCAACAAGACGATACATCATACGTTCTTAATCTCGTTCCTTTTGCTTCGTTGAAGCAAGGGTAGCAGGGTATAGATTCCTCAGATTTCCCATGGCTTATCCTGCGACAGAGACCGAGAGCGCAAAAACGAGCGATACAGAGATTCGCTTTGAACAATACCGAGATGAAAGTGATATGCCAGGTGCCGACAAACCAAAGTGGTAAAAGCATAGGATGTTGGAAGGGACTGTACTCTTGCATGCCCCATACTCTATCGGTACCGGGGTACTACACCAAATTCATCTAGATTCAACATGGTGCAAGTATGTGCAAGTGGTACCGTATTCGGGTGCTTGCGTTCTAGTTCGTAGGGCCTGAAGGCTCATGTATCTTCATGAATATTCATAAATCTCAAAGTCGGAGTCTATGCATATGGGACAGTTTCCTGGTGAGTCAGTGCTTTTTGCCGTCATCACAACAAATCTGTCCCTCAGACTGTTGATAGACCTTCGGGACTTGACGACCCCGCATTGCCCAGAGAGCATGGGTTTATGAGATTTTTACGCCAGACCTTCTGGTAGGCATTGTCAGTCTCATTGACAAGGACCTCTCAGAACCTTACTCCGTTTTCACCTACAGGCCCTGCTTGAAGTGTGTGGGGTTGTAGTCAGCACTTTTGCCTGTGAGACGTTTGTGACAGACTGCAGTTTGCCTTGTTCCTGATGTTTTTGTGCTCAATTCTGATCGATCCAAATCCCTGGCAACCATGGCAATCGCATTGAGAAGCAACGAATCTTGAGCAGTGCAGGCTTTTGATAGTTTTATGATTTGACGTTCATTCGTGAGGTACTTTATCAACAACTGGCCTGATCTTTGCTTCATGACCATGCAGGGAGACCGTTGTGTTGGAGTAGCTTGCTGGCATTTGCCTTGTGATCTTGGGATTCTCCGCCAAGCCTGTAATTCTTCTAAGGTCAACCTGCATGTTCCATAGTGGTGGTTTATCATCCCAAAACGGAATGGCTCAAGAAAGTCTTGAAGATTTGGAACATCCCGAGGCAATCATTTGCAAACTGGACATGCATCGGTGTCGGAAGACCCATCGAGGCCATGGGGTTGCTGAGAAGTCGTTGTGACTTCATGGTTAATGGCAATTATGGCATATGGATGAGCTATTCTTGACAAGTTCAACTAGTGCTTGAAGATAAGTTGTTCAAGTTGCGCATATAATTCAATTCATGTTTCTGTGGTTGTGTGGTGCCCGTTGTCCACGTTATAATCCTGTCTCTTTGTGTGCATGTGGTGATGTTTACTTTGGTGTTTTAATCCCTGACATTGCACCCTTTGCAGCTGATTCATGAACCCCCAGAAATCCTGGATCATCACCCTTGTGCAAAGCCATTTGCCATGTTTCTTGTTCCCACTCACAACCCAAACCATCAAGCCTTCGAAGCTTCAACAGGCTTCAAACCCAACTTGTCCACCTCTCGGTTTGATAGGTTACATTGCAATGCTGGCTGTCGAAAAAGAGTTACGTGGGAAGCGTATTGGATCGAAACTGGTCCAACTTTGCTTGGATCGAATGCGGAGCTTTGGTTGCAGGGCCCATGAACATGGCCAAGATGGCCAAGTAAAAAATACGTATACGCAAGTGCCAAAGTATGATGTAGCATTCAAGCCAAGAAAGTGGTAGGTAAATTTCATGACAATTCTGCAGATCCACTTCACTGAAACTGCTGATGTGTGTTGGGTTTTTGTGCTCACTTCGAAAACTGGGAGCTCCAGGGAGTTGAACGCAGACGAATGCGTTTTGGAGACGGAGGTCACCAACCTCGGTGCCTTAGGGTTGTATCGTAACTTGACCAATTTGGCGGAGCAGAAAAGCTGTTGCTTCTATTTATGTATCTATGTACTTGCTTTTGTTTATTGTATATTTGCAGTATTTAGATGTTTATTTCAATTTGTTTCCCAAGATGCCAAGGAGGGAAGGTACACAGCAGGATTGTACTGGTTTGGAGGGTTCCAGTGTTTCCTGAGAAACTTTGATGCTTGGACGTCCCAATGCCATACGGAGTTTGTTCCTACAGAAGTTTAACAAGCAGATGCCCTCTCAGGAAGCATGGGCTTCGTCAAGGAGAAGCGCTTGCACAAGTACTACCTGAATGGGAATGATGCAACTCCATTTCAATGGCAATTGATTGTTTTATTGAATTTGTGTTGTGCTGGCAGCCGGCATGTTGATTGCTTCAAGCATTATCATGATTATTTGTTACCATCGTGATGAGCTCATTTTGGAAACGCCGTAGTTCGGGGAACCCAGGCCTTCCGCTTGAAATACCTCTTCAAGCTGCCAGAAGGCAATGATTTGGACTTCAAAGGGCTACATGACCCAAGAGTTGTTTTGTTCAAAATGATTGCGCCCCAAAATGGACGCTTTATCTTACCCAAAAGAGATGTGTTTAAAGACAATAATGTTACAAAGATATCAACATGCATATTGAAATTATAAATCACTGACGATTTGCATTGCAATTTTGTGCAACTCGGGTTTCCATCCGCGGTTTGAAGGCTATAACTTAACTTCTATTTTCAAGAAAAATATATGGTCTTCATTTTGGATTTGAGTACGCATGCATCGAATACATGAGCAGACATGGTATTGATCTAATTGGTTCATCACGGTTCTTGGTCCCACCGCCGCTGCAAATGGAGGTTTCCGCAATGGTGCAGGGTGTTTGGGGCAACCTGCTGAAGAATGGGCACCTGCAATGGCATAGTGGCCAGCCAATGGCCTGTGATCCAGCCTTCGCCCCGTCTAAGCGTGGAAAAAGGAGACTTCAACGAGGAAGGTGATGAGTTTAAGCCATAGCTGGGATTTGGTATCATAGTTTGGGTGCTAAAATTCAGGCACAGTGGGAAGGTTCCACCAAATCATCAAATAGTGTTTATTTGTTTTTCTGCCAGGGTATTGAAGAACAGGGTGTTTCAATCTTGCTTCAAAGAAGATTTCGCTAAGATGTCAAAAGTTCATTTGCGGGAAAGATTAGCCAGCAACATACATTCAAACATGATATCAAGCCAATTTCCAGCCTCTAATACAACTCCATCACTATGTCACTATGCTCATGGAGACATTTGTGAGATGAGAACCACACCGGTGAGACGAGAAGCAGCGAGCAAGCTTTGAGGTTTGCGGGTCATTAAATGCAGACATCATCATTGAGTCAACAACTCAGAGTTCGGATTGGTTCGGTGTAGGGTCGATATTATTCTCTATGACTAAGGTTTGTGTTGTTGTCGCTCCAACACGGTGAAAAGCATTGCTAAGCCTGCTAAGCGTTTACCCAGAAAAAAGACAAAGGCAGCAGATATGACGTGTCAAATGTGTCAAATGCACCCGTATTGCAAAACCGTTGCATCCATACAGGGAACGACATTGATCGGACCTACGTCATAAGTACAGCAGGTTTGTATGTCTTTAAATTTGCTTCAAAAGTTTTGAAACAAGCGTCAGGATCTCCAGATTCCCAAAGAAAGGAGAAACTTTGGGGACCAGAAGTGCGGTGTCCCAGTTTCTGTGGATTGTGGTTGTGATGGACCAGTTTTCAGACAAGTGGATTGCAACCATTTGGCTGCAAAGGTCCAGATACTGGCATCATGGTTCCAGGTGGCAAAGGCTTGGTTCCGGCTTTTATGGTGTGGAAGTGGAGAGGTAAAAGGAGGTGACATTTGGGTAGCGGGTTGCAGGTGGAGTGCTACATGCAGTGTGTACTTTTGCTGGCTTAGAATATGCTGTTTGATCTAGGCGGGTATTCGTAGGTTGGCCGTAGCTGAAGCCATTCGCCGCTAGAATCGGATGCTTTGGCACTCTCATTTGAACGGACAAACTGCCGAATGCGTTGCAACTGTTGACATCTTTCACCCGCAGACCATCTAATAATCATCTGATGGTATATATGACCAATAATTGAAAAAAATATATTATATTATATATATATGTATCTAATTTGCCAATCCATTCATCTATCCATCCATAGGGTCACTATAATGATAAGAGGAGTCATATTGTTCAACGTGCATATTCAAGCCCATTTCTAGGCGCAAACCAAGCCGTTGCTGCTGCTCGACTCAGCGGCAGCGGGCGTAAGGTGCGGTCTTCCCACCTTTCGGCAAAAGGAATGCAGAGAAATCCACCTCTCTTCCATGCATTGTAACACAGCTCAGATTGGGCTGTGCAGGCAGAATTTGTGTGCCAGTTCGGGAATGTCAGAGGCTTAAAGCACAAGAGCAGGGTGGTTCGTGCGCAATCATGGGCACAGGATTTTCTGCTATGTTGACTGTTTATTAAACAAAGATGCAGGGTGAGTCATACTGTAGGAGGTGGCCGGTTGGAACTGGCACATAGGACCCAAGCATGATTGGCACAGGTATGCGACG
Source organism: Breviolum minutum Mf 1.05b.01 (assembly GCA_000507305.1). Taxonomy (NCBI): domain Eukaryota; class Dinophyceae; order Suessiales; family Symbiodiniaceae; genus Breviolum; species Breviolum minutum. Next base: position 30,401 of record DF242283.1, on the reverse strand, counting down.
GCACAACATGTAAAATTATATTGGGAGACGCAGTGTAACTCAAGGAAACGGAGGTACAATAATGAGACAAAGTGACTTGACTGCACAGCTTTCAAAGCAGATGCAAGATGTTTGGAAGTTTGAAGTCCTATTGATGGCAATAATTTCCTTCAGAGACTTCCCGAGGATTCACATGCCAACAAGTTGCAGCAAGTTCTAGTAGACTCTTGGACTGCACCTATTGCAACTGCCTCCCTAAGTTGTTTCGAACATGGCAAGATGTCGATCCAAAAAAAGCACTGAATTGTTGAAGCTCAAAAATTATTTGATATTGTTACGTCCGCTGAAGACTGCAAACATAGTTACAGAAATCAAGCCCAATGATTTGAAACGGCTTTTTATTGTTGATGTCATGACACATTGTCAAGATTGTCAATGGTGTCCCTTTCAAGCTGACATTCAGGACAATGGCGTTGGCATTGCCGGCTGCGGTCGGGCGGACAAACCGTTAGGGCAACCCAGCAAGAGGGATGGAATGGAGGCTACCTAGTCAGTTTCCAGATGAGTGCTGCAGTCATGGGCTTGGCAGGTTGTACCATGTTGCGCCTAGCAGTTGTTTTAAAGTCGCTAGGTTGGTCCTTGAAGGATGCCTCTCCCAACCCTACATGAATACGGCTTTGCAGTCGAATTGGCTTTGTTGATGAGATGTTGATGAGTGTGTGTGGTTTTTGCATGATCATATTTGACAGGTCGGGACAAGCATTCATCTTTTTAGAAGAGGATGGTGCCAGACTCGGTGAAGAGATGGGCACCATGAAGTGGCATGATTCGATGAAACGTTTGGATAGATCATGACTGATAGGGTGATGCTTATGTGTAGATGCGGTCGTTGCATGAATCGGTGCATAATTTCCAATAAATCCAAAAGAACCTTTATATTTCGTCAATTGCTTTTCGGATCTTTTCGGTAAGAGATGGGGCTATATCTCATCGACTGACAGTAAACTACTGTATGTTTTCATGAAGCTGCAGCAGCCGCAGAGTTCCTATCGTTAACATGTCAGGCCTGTTTATCCCATTTGAACGGATTAGGACACATGAAGACACTTCGCTGATCTTATCAACTTCTCCACTCAACCAACGTATAAATATATAGATGATATATCGTGAATATATTAGATACCTAAAATCCATTAAAATCCATCCGAAAAAATCCCGGGTATCAAGAGACCACATATCCTTTGAAGGTTCCAATTCCATCCTCATCGTCGGTGGCTCAAATGTGGCCTGGCCCAAAGAGGTGAGTGGCTTTGCCAGGCACAGGAATTAGTTGGCGGATTTTTTATTTGGAGTACAGTCCCAGGCTACTGTCTTTTGAACATTTCAGTTCCGGAATGATAGCAGTCCTATGACCGGAACTTCCAGGATCAGCAGTTGTTGGAGTTGCTTCTTGTTTGGAGCTTGTTGAAATGCTGTTCACATGGGGCAAAGAAGACCTCATGTTTCAGCACATTTCAAGATGTTCATTGGATTTTCCATCCACTAGGCAAACTGCTCACTGGAGGCAGATTCGCAATGCCAGTGCCGTGCTTTTGCAGCGTGAGATTCCGGAGTATATCAATGAGGCACAACTGAATTCCTGTCCAAGCTGGGAAGAAGCAAATCCTGATGTGCATGTGAAGTAACATGTTTGGTGTGACCTAATCACTATACCATGATTGATCAATGATCAAATATGAAAATTTGAGAAGTAGGATAAGATGCCAGCGCATTCGATCGACAAGTTGCGGTCAGGCAGTGGCCACTCTAGCCTCCGAGGCAGGTGTGAGGACCTTAGAAGCTGAGAGTGCTTTATCCTGCCAGCCAGCAAAGCTTCAACTAAAGACCGTAGTAGGCATAAGATTCAGGCCTGAAGAACCCATTGCAGAGCTACTGAGCTACTCATGCGTCTGGCCAAAACATTAGCACTGGGCCAAATAAATAATTCTGGACAGACAGTTGTTGTGTTGCTCCAGTGCAAAGGGCCGATCTTTGTTCGCACAAAATTGAAAGGCATGGAGGATTATTGTACTCTGGCATTTGACATTGTGAACCAGATAAACCTTTGGAATGCCCTTCCCGAAACGTATCTCCTTCAAAACCTTGAAAGAACACAGGGTTTTTTGTCATAGTATTTTACCAACTCACCAAATCTTGGAATATGACATTTCCCTTAACATATCAGCTGTGGACTCCTGTGGCTCTGCGTTTGGAGCCAAACCTCAGGTGCCTGTGATACAAGATGTCGGAGGTGAGGAGCGCTCCTTCTCCGATGCGCTAGGGGCCTTAGATCATGACATATCATGACAGTCAGATGTTGAAGGTGCAGATGGTGACATGCTGAAGAATCACTTTTGTAGATTTGGAATTTGTGATGCAATCCGAGTATTCAAGCCGTTGTGTTGACGGTTTGGAGTGGAAGCTATCACCCATTTTGCGATATACTTTTGGTGATAGACTTCGCATTTTTCAGAATCATTCTGACAATCCCACCCATCGCCAATGGCATGCTTGGCAACATTGATTGAGGCAGCTGCGGAGGCTGGTTTTGGGGAAGCCACTGGGAAGACGTAGTGACCCCGCCTCCTGAAAACACATTTGAAACGTGATGATATTTCCTGACGCAACACTAATCAGATACGTTTAATAAATGCAGAGACAAACTACGCTTTGGACGCATGCCAAGAATCATGCAGCAATTTCCCCTGCCACGAATGTGAAGATGTTCAGGCATGAAGACCCATGACATGCATGACACCTTGCCTTTCCTTACCACTCGAATCTTCCATCATTGTTCAACGATACTCAATGTGATTCGACATGATTTAATTCAGCACATTTGAGCTGTTTTCAGGGCGTAGGAGTTCTTTCTCTCGCTGCCAGGCTGACCTACATTTGTCCAAACGAGCCATTGCCTCAGACAGCCTTTGCCTACATCTCTCATAGCAAAAGCTTTGAACATATTTTTTAGGAGGCATTGATTATCAGATGAAGACTGCATCTCTTTGGCACATATTCGTATTGACTTCATCGGATTCTTCATCACCTCTCATAGAGTTCCTGAAGCAGTCAGGACTGAGCTTGAACGTCTCACAGGGATGGCAACCGCCAAGACCTCAGACTGTCAAGTCACAGCATGTACGGTCAGAAAATGCAGTTCCAACAAGTCATGATTTGAGCGCTTCCCTCGTGGTGCATGGTACTTGTTCATGCGCTGTGGCTATTTGTGAGCCTTTGTTATAAACAGAAGTGTTCTTTAGGCAAAACTATGGCCATGGCATAGTTTTTGGGAGATGCAGTATATTGATGTTTGTTGGAGTCATGAAATGTTTGGGTTCAGAAGTATTATAAAAGTATATAAAAGTCGTGATGACTGCAATGGTTTCTTTTTTATTTTTTTGATGTTTGCAGAGTGTCAGACTCGGACCTTTTGTTTTGATGAGTGGTTAGTTCTTTTCTTCTTGTGTGACATGTGCGTTTGTTTGTGGTAATCCTTTGTTGCCTTTGGAAGGATTTGATTGCAACTTTGCTTTTTGCACCTCAGGATTCGGAAGAAAAAGTGGTGAAGAACTCAGATGTTTCAACACGTTTTGGCTGAATGGAGCTGACATGTTTCTTTGCAGTTGCAGATGGGAAGCTACACTTGGAAAGTGCTTCAGGAATTGCATGAGATCATTACACAGTGAATCTAGTTTGGGCATAGAGCATGGATGGCATCCACTATCATTATCTATCATTTATTGCCGCAGATTCTTGAATTAACTTTGAATATTACATATATATACATACACAGTTGTGTGAATTGGTTAATGATCATATTGTGTTTTGCCAATTTGATATAAAATTCATGTATACCTATTTTGAATTGAACAGATAGAGATGTCATGGAGTAGCATGTCGCTGTGTCATATGATAAAAGTTGTGGGCAAGCCAGTCAGGCAGTCAGTCCGTCAATCAATGAATCGATGTGAATTGATTCCAATCAATTTCAAGCTTGCGGTTGAGGTTGCTGCAGCCAGGAGAGCGCTCGAGACGGTTTTGAAGGGAAGATGGCCACCTCAGCTCAACGTGAAAGAAACCTGCGAACAAAAAGACCTGCAGATGCAAGAAGAAGCAGAAGTCTTGTTTACTACCATTAGGTAAGACAGTTCAAGAAACTGGTATTTTTTGATGGCAAGATTCAAGATGTTGTGTGTGTGTGTGGGGTTGCGTGCACTTTTCTTGGAAGCTTCGAAGGACCCTTCAAAAGAAAGGTGTCAAGAATGTGCTATGCACGTTGGGCCTGGGCCTTGCAAGAACCACTCCTTCAAGCCGGGGCAATTCTGCGAAGAGATTGTTGGAGAGGTTACCCCACATTGAAATAAATTGAAGGGAACGAGATGCATATGATGCATGAACATGCACCATTTTCAGATATTTTTAGGAGCAGCCATTCCCAAAAGGTCTTGTACGATGTATTTAAGCATGTGTTCCAATCCTGCTTCAGTCATCGGTTGTCAATATGCTGTAAGTGCTTCTTGTTTTTTGCTGTCAATTCGATTTCAGCCTAGCCATTTCCTGTCTCAAGAGCAGGGAGTGAACCTGCCAGTGAGTAGACTGGTTGCTGGTGAACCGCTTGTTGCGGCCAAATTCGGAAACATGCCCCAAGATTCTTTGGACTGGGAGCTGCCAAGTTGCAAATCTTTTTGTTGCAAACAGATTTGTTTTTGAGGATTTTCCTTCCCGGATTTCACCAGCATGTAATGTTTTCACCTTCACCAGGAAGGTGGTTATACAGTTATACAGTATATAAATGAGACCTGGGTCCTGGCGTCGCATGACCAACCATGACACTGGTATAACATTGTATACCGCACATGTTGTTTTGTTGCGTTGCAGGACACGCAGATGGCCAACAAGCAGGGCAAAGGAATCGAGGACATCGGAATGGATTTGCTTGCCATCACGGTGCAAATGTTTGCACGGCGCCATAGATTGATGTCAATAATGATGCAAATTTGCAAGTTCAAGGCGCTGGTAGGTCCAATGGAGGCGTCCTATGTCATTTGCTAACATTGGGTATATTTTGGGATTACAGTATGTATCAAGAAGAAACAGCAGACATAGGTTCACGATTGTTCACTGGCGTATATTATGGGGGCAACGCAGTTGATGGACCTTTCCCTCGGCACCTTGAGTTGAGCCATGTTGATGTCAGGATGAAGATGAACCGGCAACTCAAGCCTTGGATGAAGACGATGTAGTTATCATGCGCACTTATGGTCTTGAAGCCAAGCTTGCTATTTTTGCATTGCTCAACAATGCATGATCATTTTTTGCTGATATATTCTATCTATTCCAACACTGCAGTCCATAACCTGCGCCGTGACGACTGGTGCTAGAAGCTATCAACATTGGTAGCACTCGAGGTGTTGGTCCATATGTGGAACCGATCAAAGTAGCAGAGAATCCCGGCAGCAAAAAATCGATATACCTGAAAACAAGATCACAAATCTTTTGGAGATCCTAATGTTCACATGCCATGATTGGATTTGAAAGCATTTCCAGAGTTGGATGTCCAGAGCTGGTGGTGCTGAGGAAAGAGGCTAAGGAGTACATCAGCAAAATTAACAAACTGATCGGCGTGAAGGAGAGCGGACTGGCATAGCAGCGGCTTCAGTTTGAATATGTCATCCATGCTTGCCTAGTGCAATAAATGTGAAAACATCGCAGTGCAGATAGATGGAATATTCGTGTCTATATGCAAGTGTAACGCATTCACCTGCGTGCATAATAGATGTTTCTTACCCTTTAAGACTGTCAAAGTCTGAAACAGGTCCAAGTTGGTTTTCAAGTTGCATGGTTGGCCCCTACTGGTTGTTAGGCAAGATCAACTTCCGTTAAATCAAAAACTGCAGGTCCTGGCCATTTTTCTTGGGAGGATGGCTTACAGTCAAAAGTGTTTTGACCAATCATGGTGCAATGGACAGAGAGGATGGAGGACAACCATCCTGCATCCCTGGCCCATTTGTTGGCCCATTTGTTGCCAAAGGAGTCGGATACTGGCTTGGCACCACCTAGTCAATGGGATTTGGAAGGTGACAAGCAGATGATGAAGCAGGACAGCCCCTTGTTGCTATGAGAAGTTTCAGCCCTATTTTGGCAATGTTAGTCACTTTAGATATTCCTGTACCCTTTGTTGTGTTGAGAAAGCTCCACGGAATGACGACGTTGATGTCCGAATGCGGCTTTGTTATAGGAACAGGCTTTGCAGGTGGCCCGCGTCACCAAGATTATTGATCCTGGCACCGATGATACCAAGCAGCTTTTTCTTCAAAGAGGGGTGAATTGAGAACGTGATATGCCTGTGTGTATTATCTAAATATGTTCATGGATGTTGAGCTGGCTTAGGTCGCCATCGGTGGGTAACAGGCAACAAATTCTTGGTGGGATAGACTTGGACCGGTTTATGAAAAGGCTGTCATGCGTGGTGACGCGTTAAAGAAGCATCCCCTAGGACTGTGACTTTAGTAAACCCTGTATTTCCAAATTTGGGTGAAAGGTGATTGGAAGTGAAAGGGATTGCAAGATGCAGGATTTGGTACCCCAGCGGTCAAGTACTCGTAGTTGCATCCGAGTTATTTGAGGTCCACCTGGGTGTGAAGTTTGTTAGTGGTTTGTCGTGAATGCCAGTCACTTTGAGGTATGTCATCAAGATCCGCGAGTTTGCAAAGTTTGTGGTTGGTTTGGGCGAAAAGGTGTCCGCCACAGACATCGAAGAGAGCATGCGAGTTGGTGTCGACACATCACACGGCGGGAAGCAGCTTGGCCTCCTATGAGAAGAGGAGGGATAAGACAGATCCTGGAGCGCTTGTAAAGAAGAAGAAGAAGAAGACAAAATGTCAGCAAATTTCCTTGCACACTCTCCAGCAACCTACTGTAAGATAGCAAATGATGCAAATGGTAGCACTGTCAGATGGGCGTTGGAATGCAGAATTCCTTTGTTACACTATGTTTTTTATGATTTGAAGGTTTGTCCCGTTGATGAAATACGTTAATTCAAAACTAATAGACAGATAATATGTACTTCCTTATTTAAGTCCAACCCAGATCACGGAAGTGGAAAATTTCCCGATTTTCGAGGAAGCTCATCTTCCAGGAACCCATTTTCCACTTCCATAAGTATGGTAAGAAGAGTAGGTGACAACTCTGTCACCGGCACTCCTTTTTGAAGTCAAGCCCTACTTTGCCTTTTGGAGGATTTGGTTTTAGCATGAACAGAGCGATCTTCTCACGAGTCTTTGATAGGAATTCAATCATCCCGACTGGATTGCCGGAACTGCAGCGCATTGAAGCCCTATCACACCCTATCAGAATCAACAACAATCCTCAGCGTCAAGCCGATCCAGCACGACTGTCAAGGTATCGAATTCAAATTCCCTTGCCGCCTAAGATTGACCCTAGCGTTACCATGATGACGGTTGAGGCGAGGCCACCTTCAGGCTTGAGATTTTTCTTCCATGGATTGGTTTACTACTAGTTTGCTATTACATGCTATGGTATTCTTGTCTTTTCTTGCAATTCTTGTGCATGTTGTGTAAAAACTTTTTGTTCGATCTATATGTTGCCTTTGAAATCATGGAGTTTGCGGCTATGGACCCTGGTCAGTCTTATAGAATTTGAGCTACTTGGACATCAGCTACAAGACTGGTTCCCTCTACATCCCTTTAGAATCCTTTAGAGATGATCCAACCGAACATCATCAAGCGTGACCGTATTTTATTCTATTTTGCAGTTGCGATTTGGGAAGTCTTGTAGCTTTGCCAGGGTGTAAGATTGCTCACTGACCTGTCTCAGTCATTCTGCTTGCTTCAAGTCGAGTAACTGCACAGGAGAAGCCAGATGTCACCTACAATGATGTGGGTGGCGCCAAGGAACAGTTGGAACGCTTGCGCGAGGTGACAACGAGCATGTTTTGTCTCTCTTCTAAGTTTTTGATCACAGAACAAGCCCAGCAAAATTATGAGCATATTATATTTGCAATATATTTGCAAAGTTTAGAGTGTGTATACATACAGATAAATATTTACATAATGGATATAATGTAAAGGTATATACATCTAAGAAAATATGAATACGGTATATACGTATAGTTTGCTCTTTGTGAGTATATGAAGAGTGCCGCAATGCAGGGCTTGTACCACTTCAAGTTTCAATAGCGAGTAGAAGCAATGTGTCAACTCTGCTAAACAGTTTTCTTGCATAGGGCATATGATTTGTAAGAAAAAAAATGTGTTGGATAAGATGTATGATGTGTGTTTTTAGGGCACACATATCTTTGGATGTGGCAATGAGTTCCATGGTGTTTCATCCTTTTGGTTCAAGCACCGATCCAAGTTTTGAACCACCTTGTGGGACCAGGCAGGAACACCGAGTTCTCTCGGTGCCTGCCGTGCCTGCTACGGTGCAGCATGTGGTATCTGCTGAGTCTCCTGTTGGTGTCCATTTGTGCAGCTCAAACAACCGATGGGGGACGTGGTGAGCTTCCTGGAATGAGGAAAGACATCTTTGACCAAATGAAAGATGCCAAGAATAAAGGACCGGAGCACCGGAGCAGCTTTTTTGTCCCTTTGCTTCCAGTCCTTGGCGGTTGGATTGGAAATACAGTACATAATGTTTCCTGGATTCAAGATATTATATGTTACATATATAATTGTAGAATGAATGCCACCGTAGGAAGATATATTATTCAGTATACAGAAGGAAGTGAGCAGTGCAGAAGAAAACTCAATGCTTGTCATGCTGAGATGAGACCGGACCCTTCGTAGTATGGGTGAAGGACCACCAGGGCAGACAGCCAAGCGGCCCGAATGCCCGAAGAGTGACAAGCTCTCGCCCTTTCGCGCCTTTTGTATTGTCCAAGGTCAAATTTACGTCGCTTGTATTCAACTTGACCTTCAATGATTGGATGCCAAGCATGGTTTATAAGTCTTTGATGATCTTTGATGCTATCTCGCTCATTGGATGAAAATCACAAAAATGCCATGTACCTGATTCATCCTGGCTTTAGTTGTTGAAGCTTGCAGACTTGCCAATTTCAGGTCCTGTAGCCTGTAGAAACGACACGGTGCGATATTGAAATTCCAAGCCTGGTGCTTCAGGTCAAGATCAATGACACAGAGGAGAAGTGCAGAAGAATTGTCAGCATAGGCGTGCTGCGATATTTGATCACTAGATCAATGGATACAGTACCTATGATGAAGATGAATCAAGATCAAGATGAAAGATGATCATCATGATCAATCATGATTATGAACATAGCATTTTTGCTTATGTCATGATGGGCTGTTTCTTCTGCGCCACAGGTGGGGCTAATGCCTCTGCATTGTTCGATGCTTCACGGACGTGTGGTGCCGCAGGGGAGTGGAAACGGCGCGTTGCAGAAGAGCTCAGCGCGGTGTACTTCGTTGGTGGATGGGAGGTCCCAAAAAAAGGGTGGAACAGGGTTTGCCTTCCGGTGAGCTTGACTTTATATTATATCCACTTATATAAAACTTACTGTATATGCCCTTAGTATATTAACACCAATCTTGGGAGTGGCTAGACATTTGCTTTGGTCCACATGTATGATGATATGCCAACACTTTGCTCAAGCTATGCAGGTGAGCTGAAGTAGTGTAAGGGTAGAGCGTTTTTGATTTAGAAACTGACAACTTTTTGTGCATTTTTGCTTTAAACCTATTTTTTGTCTTAGCTCTTTGTTTCCAATATAATTATAGTTCATTTTGTTGGACAACAATGACAACAAAGCACTGCCTTGCATACTTCCTCCAGCGCCCTGGAGGAGTGGCCAAAAAGTGAAGGTGAGCCAGTCGAGCTTGAGTTTGAAGACGGCAACGTCTCTGTCGCGATTACCCCAGAAACTTGCCCGCTGAGTGCTTAAATACAGTTTCTATGATAGCTTTCAAATGTTGTTCGGATTGGGAGTTATTTGATCCTCCCTCCTTCCAGCAGTCTTGTTTTTTTTGAGATGAGTTTATCCTTCAGCATGATAATTTCGTTGAATGTTCGAGAAAGGGTTGCAAAACACAAGCCTGCATCCAAAAAGGATGATTTGTTCTCCTGCAACTGCCCCAGGAAAACTACGAGGTGATTAAGGAATGCTGGGCTAGAGGGTGTGGCTGCGAGCAAGCAGCCAATCCTAAAATGAAGGAAACTTGACTGAATTTCAGGAGCCACAACGCTTGCACGTGATTCACACTTCTTGTGGTGCACCAAGATGCACCAATGATTTTTTTGCATTTTTGGAAAGTGGGCATGTTGCTTCTCTTTCACAACCAGCTTTATAAAACCAACAAAATTGAAATAGGTGATGAGGTAGGGCTATACTATACTGAAACGGGATGTGAGTCTACCAGAATGATGCACAGCATCTATCACATCAACGATTTTGAGGCCATCTTGTTGTCCATGTTGGCAATTTGCGTCTTTGGCATCGGCAGAGATGGAGTAAAATTAATTTGGGAGAAGCTCTTCGGTTCAAAGAAGGAGAAGGAAAAGAAAGATAAAAAAGAGAAGAAGGCAGGAGGGCATCATTGAGACCGGGCAAGGTGGTTTGGTTACATCCGGTAGAACATAGTGACAATAGAAAAGTGAGATAGCAGAATAGGTCTATTGACGTCGATTGAGTTCGGGTTGATCATGACTTCATTTCCTTGACTTGAGAACTGCATGTCAGTTGCTGTCCGGTTTTACTTGCATAACATTTTTCCGTTGAAATCCGGGCCAGGAGAAAAAAGAAAAGAAAGAAAAGAAGGGCAAGAAAGGAGACGATGAGGTCACCGGAGATGAGTCCACCGAAACCAAGTCGGAGAAGGATGACGGTGATGATGGAAAGAGTTCCAAAGAGACTGATGGTGAGGGTAAGGATGAGAAGGAAGAGAAGGAAGAACAGGAAGAAAAGAATAAAGAGACCAAGGATCAGTAAAAACTAAGGACACTGAGAGCGAACTGTAACTGCTTGGCAGATACCAGCTCAAAGCTCCATGTCTCACTTGCCATTTTGGTCTCACCAAGACAAGTTTCCAAAAAAATCCTAAGCCGCATCCACCTGAAAGCCCATCGTCTTCATACGATGGTGACCTGATGTGCTTGATATACCTCCAGCCCGATGTTGAAGAAAAGATGCACTATTTTGGGCCATCCTGAGCTGCCATCGCATCTTTTAAATAGAACCATGTCGTGACCGAGACCTGGACTGACATTGAGCTAAAATGAATTTGAACCATGAATAGACAGCACATTGTCAGAAAAACACACATGTTCTCAATTCATTTGAACCATGAATAGACAGCATGCATCCTGCGGGATATGTTTCATCCAATGATGCCCTCATTTCGGCCAGGTGGTGGAAATGCCCTTGTTGCAACCGGAGCGTTTCGTAGCTTTGGGAATCGATCCACCCAAGGTGAGTGAGATGTGAAACAGGGAGGATGCCTTGCACTCCTGAAGTTCTCACATGAAACTTAAGCGTGAGCCATGCCGGTAACTGAGATTCCACCTTTGGATTTTTTTCAACTTTCAAGGGTGTATAGACTCTAAGACATGGACTTGGGAATGGCCAGGGCGTCCTTCTCTATGGCCCTCCCGGAACTGGAAAGACTCTGACCGCACGAGCCGTGGCCAATCGCGAGGTCCTGAGCGTGGCACCGTGGAGGGTGAGACGGCAACCACAGATGTCAACGGGTTTTTTTGACAACCCCAGAAGACTTGCACTTCTAATTGATTCTATTAGTATATCTATCATTTGATTTCTTCATTGTTCCATCGGAGTAGTACTCAAAAACTGCAAGTCCTCCCCTTTTCTACCCCAATTATATAATCCCTGAAAGTCTGCAACAAAATAGTCTACCCACTGGAATCATGCAACTCTTGACCCCGCGAACGATGTTTTTTTCTCCAAGGCACAGATGCTTGCTTCATTTGCGTCATTGGTTCCGAACTGGTCCAGCGCTACGTGGGAGAAGGTGCCCGCATGGTACGAGAGCTCTTCCAGTTGGCAAGGCTGGGGCTAAGTCCATCAAGTGTATTGCTGGGTTGGGAGGAAGTCCATCAAGATGTAGGAGGTATTTTTGTTGCGAGATGGCGATGGATGGCAACAAGGTTAATTTGCTGGTAAGTGTTTGTACATAATGTTTTGAGGCACGTAGTAACGTGGTTATAGTGTAACCCCGAGTTTTTGGAGGAAATGCCTTTTGATCCTTTTGGTGGGATCCTATTTCTTTAGAGCCCCTTTGCCCCCAAAACCATGTTGTACTAAAAGCTCAGGGTACCCAACCTAACCACCCTAACCTGAAGGGGATTGTTATGTAGGTAGGTTTCATCCCTCTACAAGTCTTTGACAGAATCCCCTCAAGGCGACTTGGGCACCCCAAGCACAGGTGGTAGGCAGCAGCTCGCACAGAACCACCCAAATGGCAATGAATACCATGAATGATAAATATATAATATGTATATATATATATACACAACACGTTTTTGTTCAGCAAGTACATGTTGTATTGTAGGGACAGATGTTCCCTACCACCCATTGCCAGAAGCACAGTGCTACGATGATCCATTGAACTTGGTGCTAGTTGGTCTACTAGTTCAAGTTTTGTGATGTTTTGTATGTCTTGTGCAACGGCAACTGCAACAGCAGCAAGAAGAACAACAACAACGCCCAGGACGCCCACAACAACAGTTTTTGTTGGGTGCTTTTGTATGTGCATTGCGGCACTGCAGGACGAAGAAGGCATGTATCCTCTTCATTGATGAGGTGGATGCCATTGGTGGATCTCGAGGCGGTGACGAAGGCAATAGCGACAGCGAGGCTGGGGCCGGTCCTTCACATTTGTGGCTGGGAGGCATGTTTGCTTCGATCATGTTATAGAGATTTGGCCTTGAACCATATGGTATGTTCAAATATTCTTAAAGGGTAAAGACAGCAAAAATTGGAATGATGCCTTAGATGAAACATGTGCTTAGGAATTTGGGGATTTACTTGACTGTTGAGATACATCAGTGACATTATGGCATTATCGACTATGAAGTCTTTTTCTCATGTCCAAGCGCTTATGTGTTTCTTCACTTTTGTTTCTGTTTCAAAATTGTGTTGCTGCCTCCTATGCTGAGCATGAGTCGCCATAACTTAGAGGAATGCACCTACCTGCGAGGTGCAGCGAACCATGCTTGAGATCGTCAACCAACTTGATGGCTTCGATTCGCGTGGCAATGTCAAGGTGGGCATAAAAATTCTGTCTTTGCAACTTCCGGGAAATATCTAAATACCGTCTATAAATATCATTTCCATTTTTGAAACATTATTTGAGTATATTTGAGTAATTATTTGAGTATACATGTATGTTCTCATTAGCTGGTTGCTTCAAGAACTACCCTCCTATTTTCTTCCGAGTGATGAGCTAAGTGGAAAGGAATTGGCCGCGAGAGCCGCGGAGTATGTGTGAGAATTGAGGTATGATATTCAAAAATGGTTAACCCGTTTCCAGGCTCAAAATATCGTGTTTAACCAACACAAAATGGAAGGAATATGCAGGAAGATTCAGCAAGATCCAACATACGCAGAGAAGCATGGCATATTTCCACAGCGGTAGAAGGCATACGACAATGGTGTTCCTGCACCGGAATCGTGGCAGAATCTACCAAATACACTATAAAGCTTGTGTAGACACTTCGTGAAAAGACTATCCTCACACAGGAAAACTCACACCACGCATCAGCACGCAGGTCTTTATCGATGTAGGCAAGCAGTGACATAGAATACATATCGATGTTGATATATTTTGGATTTATTTGTTGGTAGTAGGTAGAAATCGAAATATTTGTTTTGCCGACGAAGATGCAAGGTCCACCAGTCAAACAAAGCAGCCATTGGCATTTTACTTCAATGAATGTGTTTGATTTGCATGCCGACAGTCCCATCATGTTCGTTGGGCCATGGCATCGCTTGATGGTACTATGCCTTGCTTCCTGTGTAGTTGGTTTTGTCATTGTTAATGACATGTGTTGACATAACCTGGATAATGCAGATAAATTCTGGAAAATGACTTGTGATTGTCAGTCACCCCGAGTACCACCACTTGCTGACTCTACTTAATTGACGTTGATTTGGGCACCGGCACCCTACCTCGCAAGAAGTATCAAGAAGTGATGATGGCGATGGTGATTCCAAAAGGCTAAAAGCACGGACCGAAAACAAAGTCCAGGACCTAGACTTTGCAACATCCGCAAATTCACAACGGGTTTAGCCAGACATACTCAAATCAACCTCAACAACTCATTGAAGTTCATAGCCATGTGCCCCAAATGAATTTCCACTTGCAATGTCAAGTTCCTTCAACTTCTCAGTGCGACATGCCAAGTCCATACAAGTTGTGCGCAGGTGCTGATGGCCACCAATCGTCCTGATACCTTGGACCCTGCACTGCTCAGACCAGGACGTGTTTTGGTGAAAGATATGTAACGGATGTGGGACTATTAGAGCATCTCCTTCAAATCATTTAATCTACATTGGTATCCCTTGATAATCCCTTATGTTTCCCTGGTTAGGTACGTCTCTTATATATATCCCTTGATATCCCTTGTCCTGTAATATCATGAATATAATATCACTTAAGTTCGTGCAATATAATACAATGTATATTATTACATTTTGAGGATTCATGAGCGTCTTTCGTGGTGTTTCCGTACTTGACATAACATGTAACATATCCTCATTTTGATGCAAGACTTTATGACCTCCCCGAGTCAAGAAACAAATGATTCAACATCCTTCATCCGAGGTTTGGACCGAAAGATTGAGTTTGGTTTGCCGGATTTGGAAGGCCGTACCCACATTTTCAAGATCCATGCGAAGATGCCCGGCTTTCAATAGCACAGTCACAGCTTCGCTTCACGCTAGCTGTAGTTAAAAACTAGAGTAACAATGCAACCCCTAGCAGACACTATCTTAATCTATGTTGCATTTTTGTTGATGACCTATCTTTTTTGGCATGCCTCGATTGCCTGCCGTCAATTTATATTGCATGTTACACGCATGTTATATATATCATACACTTTATTCTGATATTCATGTGTCATGTGTCATGTCAATAGTCAATGGTTCTTTACAGCTTTGGTTCTGTTCTGACTGCCCGGGCGATCTCGGTTGGCTGAGGACTATGGCCATTGATCGGGATGTACGCTTCGAGTTGCTGGCACGACTGTGCCCCAATACAACAGGCATCTTTCAAAGGGCACCATCTCCAGCAATACAGAGCTGTTGATTAAAGAAATGTGATGGACAAAGCATGAATAGAGAGCTTCCTATGATGTAAGCAGCATACGACTTTCAAAGTGCATTTTATGTGATGATTTTTTCAAGAAACTCAACTGGTTGCTTCTGAGAGGTGCAGAGTGCCGAAGTGTTTGCACCGAAGCTGGCATGTATGCCATCCGAGCGCGCAGAAAGAGCATTTCGGAATCTGGGCAGCCTAGTTTGGTTCCGCACGACGTTGACATTTTCTCATCCTTGATGGCCTCATCAGACCTCATTCCTGTTTGATCCTGTTTCAGAGGGACACCATGTGTCAAAGGACGGTATATCTTGTTCACGTGATGATGTTCGGATGGCTATGGGATCGGGCCGGTGAATTCCAAAAGACAAGCCACTGTACAGTGTACAGTGGCTAGAGGACTTCATAGGAATTGACATCAGAGTACCAGTCTGTACCGGTAAAACCTACTAGTAGTGGCATTTATAGATTTTGTCTTAAGTTTTTGTCATGTTTTTTTCTCCTTTGAACTTCCACTGTGCTGAATAGATCTGAATAGCGTAGCTTCCAAGCAACATGGTTTTTCGTCCAACACCTCCAAATTTTGGGGTTGACCTAAGGAGAAGGACCTCATCGATGCTATTAACAAGGCTCGGCGAGCACTCCATGCCTATCCTGGGTGCATTCACTGTGAACCAATTCATGATTTGCCAACACTCAGTTTTCTGATACGTTTTTGTCCACTTCTCATCATACAGGTGAGTTTCTTTGTCCAGGGTCAGTCTACCAACCAGAATTTAGCTTAACAATTGAATATTTGAAGGGATTTCATGTTTGATCATTTTTGCCTAACCGTTTAACCAGGTCATTAAAGGTTACTCCAAATTCTCTTCGACACCAAAGTACATGGTCTACAATTGAGAGGGCGCTTCAAGGCGCCAAAGGCGCTCCTATCATTGGGGGCGGCAAAAAACCCGATGCGGCACCATGGTGGCCTATGTGGGTCCAATGGTTAAGAAACGTTTTGTTGGGTGTTTTGGTTGGTTCTTCCCAAAAGAAAAAACTGCTACCATCACAAAAAAAGGCGTCACTTAGTTGAAAATACTTCAGGATGTCTGGTGTGGGACAGGGCCATCATGGAAGAAGTCGCTGCCACAGCCGCCCTAGTCGCATCTAGTTGCTATGAGAATCATCCCTGCGGTACTGAAGGTGCCGATGCTGGCATCAACCCAACCCCGTGTGCAGTTCAGCGAACAGAAAGGGCACACTGGAAAAATGCAAGTTTGATCATAAGGAGCAACTTGCAACACATTATGACCAATCTTGGATGTTTTTGAAAAAATTAAATTATATTTTGATATGTTTTAAACTGAGTTCTTCAGAGATCGCTCACCCACCTCCCAGATTGGAAAGAACTATAAATGCTACCCGGATAGCTGCCATCCAGGGTCATAATACAGAGACACACAATTGATCATGTCGCATATACTGTGTTTTGTTTACATTGGAAAGTCGCTAATTGAGTCATTTGACCCTCCCTCGCAGAATCATTGAGTTCAAAATTCGAACTTGTGTAAAGGACTCGTCTTGGAGGGACCCAACCTTGCACCATGAGTAGCATTGACATGCTAAAGGCTCAGATGGTGCAGTTCTGATCACAGCAGATGGGAAGGCGCGCGGAGGTTGAGTTGGAGTGTGGCGCAATTGACACAGATTAACACAGCATGCTCTGAAAACGACCTCATGAAAAAAGTGCTGCTGAACATGGAAGAACATGGGAGGGCAATAATCTGAGCACTAGTACTAGTAGTAAAGTAGTAGTCGCTTACAGTGAATATGTCTTTCAGACTGACAAAATTGACATACAGTACGTTTGATGTTTGATACCGTTTTGTGAACCAAGCCAAGCTGAGATGTGTTGATGCTTCCAGCTTCACGTTTTGTTTTCTCAGGGACCCATTTTGCCCCCAGGTCCTGCGGCAAAAATGTTGCCCGGTGTTTGGAGCTCATGGGGCGATTTGACATTAACAGACAGGTAGAAAGTTTTTTTCTTTGGTGGGGCGTGTGTGTAAGCAAATCAAGTCACCAAAGTAAGGCAAGATTGAAATGCAGCTTCAGTATTTTTCAGTATGAGTTTATGTTTCTTTCACTTTGGTAGGAATGACTGTAGCCTTTTTTTGCCGTCGTGGAGGGCTTCAAAGTTTCCGGAATTGCTGACTCAATACTTGAAGGTTGCGATTAAAACCAGGCTCCACGCAGGCTTTTCCTTCTCGGGTCTAAGCTGAAATTTGGAAAGTGTTGGAAGATCATATCACGACAGAGAAGTGCCTTTCGTTTAAGCCTGGCGCGTTTTGTTCTAAATTTTGCGGGTTGCAATTGCATACTTCGAGGCCCGGTGGCAAGGTGGTAGACACCACAGGCGTCGGATTGCCAATCCTTTGACGGAGCAAGTCAAATATCTAAAAACGATTTGCAGATGTCGATTCTGCGCACATGAAAGGCCAGATATGCCAAGATAGAAGATCTCACAAGTCAAGTTTTATTGCTTGTTTTTGGTGCGGGGATCAGATGGAAGATGAATGCTGATTGATCACTTTTCTAGTCTTTGGATGTGTTTGGATGAGCGTGTTTTGAAATGCATGCTAGTGGTTTCACACGGTGTAGTAATTGAGTATTTCATTGGACAACCGTATCAATCATATAATCAAGATCACCAGCCATACTTAAAGATATTGATATCAGATCAGTACTGACTTGTGACTTATGACCCTACATTTCATCAGTGATCCGTACTCATTCCCATCAATTCCTTGGAATCCACCTCCAGGCGCTGGCGATTGCTTTCGCTCTGCGTTTGCAGTTGCCTTGGTGGAAGGTCGACCTCTACAGGACACGGCGTGAATTGGCAACGTGGACACAGATGGATACAGCAAGAACATTTAAAAATCGTTATTTGATTCACGGATCAGACAAACTGTTGGGAAAGCGTCGATTGGATCCTTGCTTCTTGATTATTTCTCAGTGCAATTGCAGAGGAATCCCATGAACGCCGGTCTAGAAAACCCGCTTGCCAAGTGGCACTGACTAGTCGGAAGTTTGTGTATGTATGTATGGTTTGTTATTGCAATTGGGCCAGGAATGCTTGAAGTTTGCAGCAGCAGCTGGCGCACTCACAGTAGCCTGGAGTAATTTAATTTTTCCTGCGATTCTGTGATGAATCATGTTTGCAAACTCCGCTGAAAGGCACACAAAATAGAGATGCTGTATATAGAGGTACTGATATGTACTGATTACATTTAAGATTACTGTATGTTTGAAAGGAAGGATGGTTCGTCCCGTTCTTGTTGTTTGGTCTATTTGCTTTCTTTCTCAGTCTTGACCTCTTCGAGAATTTGCCTTTAATCAGGTCTCCATAACCAGAGCAGCTTTCAAGTCGCATTTCAACCAACCTTTGGCTGTTTACCTTCCCCAAATTCTGCTGAAAATTGACATGTCGGAGCTCCATCCCTCTTCAGGTCTCACGTTATGGCGCCGTGCCGAGTTTGCCTTCCAGAGACGAGCCAGGGACTTCAGGGAAGTTGGGTCAATGCAAATGCTGATGATCATGATGATCACTTACAAACAAAAGGTGATTTATAAGATGTTGGGGACAATCCAAGGACAGAATCAGCAAAAACAGCAAGTCACGTTCATGTTTTGGAGATTGTAGTGCTTTGTGTCAACCTGCTTCATGTTCATTCATATTCAGGGTCATTGCATACAACACCCGAATTTAGAGATGCACGTTCGTCCCACAGAATCGAGCCTACTAAGGACAGAGGCATTGGCGAAAAGCAGCTGAAGATGGTTTGATTGACTGGTCATGACTGGCCGACATGGTACGAAAAGAGTCTAAAAGGTGTGTGTTTTCAAGAAATGGATTGGGGATGTTCATATTATTGGTTTTTGCATTTGATTCCATTTTGCACATCGTATGTTGAAACTAAACTTGAAATATATTTATGATTATTTATGTAATGTGATTTATATTGACATGAAATCTAGCGAAACCTTCAAAATCCTTGACGCGCACTTCTTGTCATACAGCCCTGTGAGATAGGTCAAGTTTCAATTGTTTCTGTATTATGCTGGAATGCTGGTAGTGTTTTGTCCTTGGTCCAAATCTTGCTGTTTGATTGCAGCTGTACTGCTTGCAGGGCAGCAGGGTGAGCGGAATCATTTAGATACAGCCAACGTATGAAATTCAGCATCAGGGCGACCCAGAACATTCCATAACGTCATACACAGCATTTAGCACTCGCCGCCTTGGCCCGCCCAGCGTTTGAATATTCCATGCAGAAGCGGTAGGGCCCATGCTTCACACGAGCCTTCTTCGAATTTATTTGTGCATTAAATTAAACCGTTGTGTGTTGGTTAGTTTCTATATAAGCTTGTTTTTGTTGGTCCAGCTGTCCTGCTCCCGTTGCTCTTTTTTTTTCGCTGCACTTCTTTTCATTCATGTTTTGTCGCTACTCAAATCCATATCTCATCATAGATCATTCCCTTTGCCAGGCTTGTTGCTGCCATGTTGCGCCTTTCATTTGCTTGTGCTTTTCAGTGACCAACATGCAATAGAGGTAAAGCAACATGCAATATGCAACTTCCTATCGTATTTTCTTTGTCCATATCTCTTATCAAGATGTTTCAGGCCCGCAGAGGGAATTATTTCATTTTCAGCTGAACAATTGAGGACACAAACTTCAATGCCACGGGAGGGCTTACGAGAATTTCGGCAAGAACTGTTGGAACACCAAGCCCTTTTGTTGAAGAAGTTGGATGCCAAAATTGCGAAGTTGGAGTGGCCTGAAAGCATTGGAAGTTGCCTTATCATGTGAATGTAAAATGAAGTAAAGTAGTATGAAGTAGTATTGCATTATCAGTTCCATTTACTGTATATAATTGCTTGTTTTCTACAGATTTGTTTCGTTTTTTCTCCGTTTATGTGGAGTAGGATCCGATGGCTTTTATTTATAAAAAGCGCTCAGGGTATCTCAGGGTTCAGCAGCGCAAGCCTTGTGGAAGGGTTCCGTTCGTGCAGTGCAGGGTTTCTGGGGCTTAGTGTAAGGTGCTAGTAGCTATATGCATGCAACATGTTTAAAGTGTTTAAGGTGATCAAGCCAAAATGCTACAGCGGAGGGTTCGTGTAGACTAAATTCCACCACCGCTCATATCGCTCATTGATGTTCCAGAGAACAGCAGACACATGCAGATGCCTCGCCGAAGCTATAAACTTGAAGAAGTGCCAAAAAAGACCTTGGTACAACCGATGACAAGTAGCAAGGGACGAGATAGCATCCTTCCAAAAATTGGCGCTATTGCCGCAAAAACAAAAACACACAACCTGAGAACGCATCATCGCAGAAGCTTTCGCAAGCCCAATGTTTCACTCTATGTCACAGAAGCTGGCGTTGTCGCCGAGGAAAATGTTGCGGGAGCAATGAATGAATAAGTTATGCTCCTACTACTGTAGTTTCAAAGAACTTCAAAGAAACATACAGGCTATTTGGGTAGGCTGTGTTGGAGGTCGGAAATGGAAGGAATGTTCAGTTGTTTGAGCTACTATTTCGGGATGTTGTCATGTTGATATGTGTTGGAACATGTTGGAACCTAAATGCCAAGCGTTGTTTCTGGCCTCCCCATCGCCAGGTACATGGTGGAGACGGACATTGAAGCGGAGGAGCTGAAACCATCCGACAATGAGATGCGGAGTACTATTATGTCAGTACCTGCTTCAGCCCTTTGGCAATATATTGGGAATGTAGCTATTGTCGCCGCATGTTTGCTGATTTTGCTTTGCGGAATTCCGCGGAAATTAAACACAAACGATTTGTTTGTTCAACTACATTGTATTTGCCATTAACATATTACTACTATCTCATGAGGCTGGTTGTAGTTGCCTAAACTGTGACAAAATGAAATTGCCCCACGGGTCGGTGTAGTTGTTGATGTTGCCCAGTGCAGCTACAGTATATAGACCCGCCAGAAAATCCATTCGCGGAGAGTCACGACCTTCGATACCTTCGAACTTGGTCCCAGGCAAGTAGCACATACTTCTTTATATGCATGTGTGTGTGCATACATGGTTGTCCATGCTTGATTATGTTACATGTGACTTTTGTGCACGGCTTTTGTGCACATAGGTAAATATGCAAACACACATCCGCTTCGATGGGATGGGAAATGAAATTTTAAAGGCTTCCTTTGCCGCGTCCAAGCCTTTGACCGGTGCGTGCGTCAGGTATCAAACCTGAAGGTGTTGGCATTATGTATTTGAAGTCTCAGATGTTTTTTTTGGAATCTTTCGGACAAGATGCTTGGTTTTTTGGCATTCCATAAATTTGAAGGGACGTTGTGAAGAACACCCCAGCCTCCCCAAAAACATAACCCTAAAAGCAAGCCCCCGAGCGCTACCAGGCCTGGAATGCACCTAGTGCAGATGTGGTTCCACGAAATTTTGGGTCCGTTCCAGGTAGGGTCAACGCATGGTGGGTGGAGGATTGCAGGCTGGTATTGCAGGAAAGTTTTGTTGCACATTTGGGAGATAAAATGATGAGGTATGATGATGCACGTAGATTCCAAACTCAAGATGGTGTGTAGGTGCATATGTTTTATTATTGTTTTATATCGTGTGATTTTATGATTACATTATATACTTTGTTTCACATCATTAATATCAAACAAATGTCAAATCGTAAATTAGTCGTAGATGGCACAGCCAGGTACCAACCATTGATATTTACTGTAGATTATTTTATTCTCTTGTGACTTACTTGTAGGCATCCCGGATCTTTCTCCCCGTGATGATTTTTTGGATTGATTGCTTTTGCGTATTGCCGTGTATTATATAACAGTTTGGCTTGGCACGGGTTGTCCTTCTCTCTTGTTCCAGGATCTGTGGTGGAAGATACCGTGGAGGCAGGTGGGCCGTGTTTTACTGTAAGCTCTGAAGTGATGGCCCCCAACAAAGGGTTACAGATGGATTCTGAAAGATTGCAAGAATGTGCAAGAACTCTTTTGCCTGCTGAGATGAACACGGAAAGATTCGGAAAGATGGATTGATGGTGAGATGCCCACGCACAACATTTGCCGGATATGTCAAACATATATTCAAATATTACCTGGGATTACCTGGGCATTCAATGGTATTCAGCCCTCAAAAGGTCTGGAAACTAGACTTTAATAGATTTAAATTTGATTTCAGGCCTTGTTTGGGAGATGAAGATCAAGTAAAGTCAAGCAGTTCCCACCGGACCTCATCGAAGGTCGTGCTTTGCATGCTTAAACATTTCGAACATGCGGAGACTTTTAGCTTGACAACATAATCATGTCATTGTGTCATTCTTACTTTTTGCTCATCCCCATGCCCCAGGCATAAAACATTTCCTAGATCGCTCGTTTTCATTACAACGCCGGCGAAATGCACTGGGCCTGCTGTGGGTAGGAGATGTAGTTTCTTAAATTCCAGGTGCCATCACATTTTTTGCAACTGTTCCCACTTCCGAAGATGAATCATAGACCTACATTTTTTTATATTTTTTACACACATGCATAGTCTTTTGATTCTTACAAGAGCCTTCACTTGTGCCTCAATTGAAACCCTTTAGATGTTGAATGATTTTCACAGGTGTTTCTCAAACTTCACCAGCTACAGCAACAGCAGGCCTTCTCAAGCTTACCTACCGTGGCGGAGCGGCGGAAGAAGCATATGGCCTGGATCCACAAAGCATCGCCAGATCCCGGCAAGTCAGAGGCACACCCCCGGAGTGTGATGTTCGATGATCGCACTTTAAATGATGGAAGCTTCCGAGTTTTGAGTATAGTTGGAGTTGGTGATGATGCTTACCCAGGAAGTCCAAAGACCAAACTTTGCCCAGTGGTAGAAGGGAATTCTTTACATAAATCATCCGAAATACCATTCTTTGTTTGGTCTTGGACTTCCAGGGCTTAATTATTTTTGTTATATAGATTATATAATTTCTAATGTTTTATGTTTGGGGATTGTTCCAGTATTTTGGATTTATTCTTGGGATTGCTGAAATTTATTTATAAATTCGTTTTGATGAAGAGTTTCCTAGGAAATTCAGTGAAATTGCCATACCCAAAATGTTAGTGAAGTGTTGGTGGATCTAGCTTCACTTCAAATACCAGCTTGAGAAGACATGCTTGCGGCTTGCCGGCTTGCCTTTTCAAGTGTTGTTGTCTTGAATTTGGGGTCTTCCGCGCTGGAAAGTTGTTGACGTCCTTGTGGGTTCGTGGTGATAATGACGTTGTTGCTCTTACACTTATCATTTTGTGATGAAAACAAGCAGGTCACATCCGATAGCTACTTTCAATCTTTTGGTTGACTAGCTGCGACTTGTTTTTAAGGGTTTTCTTCCAAGGTTGATCTCATCCATCAATTATTCGAAAGTACACCAGTCAATATCCAATGATCACCAAAGAGATTTGCAGTTTCAACTTGCTTCCTGTGGGCACTCTGAAATCCTACCCGAGGGGGGGTCTTTGAAACCACAGGACGATGGGCAGCCGCGGGTCTTTTCGCAGCTCTCGGCGGAATGTGCCCGAGATATGGTGAGGCGCAAGGCCGTTGACAACTTTGGTCCACCACCCAAGCCGTCTTCCACGCGATGGGCGGAGGTTGGCAGAAGTGTCAGAAAATCGCATTAATGGGCTTTTGGATTTGTATATTGTATATCAATCAACACGGATGTCAGAATACTGGCCTCAAATTATTTGCACCTATTGGGTGAAATGTTGAAGAAGAAAGCTGAGGTATTGTATAACGATTTTTCGTTTGACACTTGCGAGGTGGTGAGACATCCGTACTTTGAGCGAATGTCTTTAGCTATGATTTATGTGAACGCCATATGGATTGCCGTGGACATCGAGTTCAACAAGGCTGACATGGTAATGCAGGCGGAATATCCATTTCTCATCGCGGAGATTGTCTTCACTCTGTACTTCAGCGGTGAGCTCTTCGTGAGATTCATGTCCTATGAAAAGCGAAAGCGAGCTTTGAAGGATTCATGGTTTATATTTGACCTGCTACTTGTGGCGATGATGCTCCTAGAGACATGGGTGATACCTTTGACGGCCTTTATCGTGGAAGGTGGCTTTCAACCACCAGCGGACGATGGAGCTAATATCTCAAGAAGCGCCTCTGTCCTGCGCATTGCTCGTATTATGCGTGTCTTCCGTACCGCACGAATTATCAGAGTTGCTCGATACATGCCTGAACTCATGATCTTGATAAAAGGAGTCTTGCCTGATCCTTCAGAACTTTTTCTTAAAGGCGGCAAGACTGTTTTCTTCATCAACAGCAACATTTGTTGACTCATGAAGTCTTTCAGTGTGGCGGGTAGTTTTGCTTGGTGCTGTTTTGGAGTTGTTGTGGTTGTTGGTGTGATAGCTGTTAAAATTTGTGAACTTGTTTTTTATCGTGTTTTATATGATATACTAATATACTATTGTCAAGTTTGTTGTTTGTGTGGTTGTGGTTGATGACAACGTCTTTGTCCATTGTGATCAATCCTTTTCAAATTCTTGATGTTGATGTTGTTTGTTGTTCTTGATGTATTGTCCTTCTTGTTTTTGATTGTTACTAGTTCTTATTCTTACTGTTTTCTTGTTTTTTTCCAGCGGACCGAAAACCGCGCATGCGAAACACACTTTTTTGAACAGTCGTGTGACATGTCCCTAGAAAATACGCAGATTTCATTGTCATTTATTTCACAAGTTCACGTGAGGTTTGCGTTGCATCTTCACACTGCCTGTTGGGGGCGATGGATAAGTTTAATGTAATTTGGAAGGATGTACATACGGGGGAGATATCCAACCCGCATTTCAAATCTTCAAATCCAAAGGACCACCCCGGGATGTTTATGCGATGTTTATAATGGTTCTCGGTTCTTTGTGAATAAATACAAAGATTCGATGTCGAAAAGAAAACATTGCAAAAGCATTTATTTTAAAAAAGGCAAAAAAACGAGCCACCGGAAAAACAGACACGCTGCTGCAGTCCGATGAAAAATGCTCAAAACCACAGAGAAATGCAAAACAAAACAAAAAACAGACCCCAAATTTATGGTTTCTGAGGAAACGAAATTGTAGTTTCGCGCTGGTGAAACGCAATTTTTTAAGATGATGTTTCATTGGCGCAGTTTCTGGTCTGCCGGGTTGTTTTTTGTTCTTGTAGTCGTGTCCTTAGTTTCCCTTTTTGTGTTTGTTGTCAATGTTGATATCGACGTGCTGGTGGCGACGATGATGTCCTGGTCGTCCTTGTCCCCGTCCTCCTGGCCGTCGTCCTCGTCCCTCGAACCATCCAAACAACAAACAACCCAGCACCCTCACGTCATCTCACGGCCTGGAAGTCAAGGATTGATAGTTGCTGCTCGATCTGTGTTCTTCACCTTGGTCCTCTTGCTGCTCATCACATATGTTTTCAGCATAGCAATGTCCCAGCTCAGTGAAAACACGCGACTGGAAGAGAAGTACTTTCCAACAATGCCGCAAGCTGTTTTGACACTCATTGCAACTTGGCGAGCCAATAGCCTACCATGCACCTAAAGGCACGAAATGGTGTTGGTTCTGAAGAATTGGCATTAAGTTACTATATATATATATACATATTGACTTCTGCAATTTTTGTGAGGAATCCTTCTTTGTTTGCCTCGCTGTTCATGTGTTCTGTTCACATGTTTCGCACGCACAGTAGCAACAGTGCTTTTAGTTTTCCATGTGATATTTGGTGGAATTTTGACCTACACAATGCTTGGGAAGGCAACACGGCATAATCTACAAAGCTAAGATCATCAAAGATCCAACCCTTGCAGCAAAGTCACCAAGGTACAATGTATAATGCCAGATCAGGAGGAATTCTTTGATGACGTCAAGGATGTAAGCTGGGTCATGGGAACGTGCCTGGGACATCCTGGGACACTATCACTATTTGTTGTTTTCCATTTGTTTTTTGTTTTTTCTTGCATTTGGATACTGCATGTTGATTCTTTCTACTGGGGTCGGTTGGTGTGCCTTTGCGGGATCCTTGTATGGATTATTGCTGGCTTGCAAGAGTTTCTATACAGCCTTTAAACCAGAACTATTGCCAAGCCAAAGCACGCGGCTTCAAAAAGAGGACTGAAGATGTTAGGAGCCTGGCACGAGCTTGTTCGAGTCAATGCGCATGTGTCAAAATTCAGAGTTTGCTTCAGGTTGGTCATTGTCTTCATACTCGTTGGCTCGCTTATTGTGATGAACATGCTAGTGGGAATTTTGGTGGAGGCAGTGCAAACGGTTGCAACCATGGAGCACGAGCAGATTCATGTCGACTTTGCAAAGCGGGTTTCTTGGGTGTGGCGGAAAACAAACGTCGATGAAGATAGTAGGAGAGTTGTGGCTCATGACGGATGAAGAATGACGAAGATGGATAAAGGATAGCAGGCCACTAGTCCTGGAAAGATGAATCCTAGTGGATTATTTGTGGTGGCCAGTTGGGAGACCTTGCTTGTTTGGTATGATGTCTTCTTGACATGAAGCGATCTGACTGCACCTATTCGACGTAAGCAGTATGCAGTGCAGCGCTGTTTTGTCCGCCCCAGGTTTTGTGGGACCTGATCAAGGAGGAGGGTGCTGATCAGGACGGTGACAACCGCATCTCTGAGGAGGAATTTGTAAGGCCTTTTCATGGGGCCAGCAAGGGAGAAACTGTTTGGGATAAATGATGATGATTGCTTTGTTGGCGTTGTTTCATTGAATTTTATAAGGCAAGTTGACACAAGTAGCCCAATGAGTTTGACTACTTCACAAGGTGCCACGGTAGGAATGAAATTGAGAAGTGGAACTTTTTGAGCAAACCTTTGGCTCTCAAGTTTGATGTCGGGGTGAAATTATGTTTGGGAAGTGATATTCAACAAAGCAATGCAAAATCATGACAAAACAATGGCAATGGATATAAAACATGTTCGTTGCCTTGAAGCAAGATGTTGGCATGGAGTGGTCATCCTCACCAGGTTGTTGGAGCGGCCTGAGGCCTCAAAGGCCTTAAGCCGTTTGGGCGTGGACGCCTATGGTGTCATGGAAACTGGTCCCTGGGCTGTGAACTCCAAGGGTCATGCTTTGCTATTAACCTTTGGTCACAAGAAGTTGGAATCTTCAGCAAATCAGCGAAGGTTCGTTCAGTTGGAACTCTGCAAGACTTCCACAACCTTCCAAACCTGGGAGTTGCTGAGGTAAGTTACTTTTTGAAGACGGGGAACCTTTAACCTTTGGCGAGTTCATGGATGCTATCCTTACCCTCCGCGGCTCCAACCAGACTACCGTGAAGGAGCTGAACATGAAAGTCCAAGTCTTGCAAGTAAAATTGGCATAAGAATGATGTAATTATATATTTAATATATATAATATATATTATATTATATATATATAATATATGTTTTCACCCAGATGTAGGATTTTCAATAGTATACCAGTAGTACCGCACAAGGCGGTGGCGGAAGTTTCAAGAATAGGAAACGTATAGGAGAGATTGATTGCTGTGAGTGACGGATGTCAAAGCAAAAACATTGACCAACTGACTAACTAGCTAG